>JAVLUX010000029.1:38702500-38732500 GCA_032164185.1 Moxostoma hubbsi
TGGACGGTGACGAGTCGAATGACGATTCTTACGATGAAGATTTTCTACCTGCAAATGAGCCGGTCACACAGAGCACAGGTACACACACACATTATTCATGTGTCAGTCCACACACACACACACATATGATCTTTCGATTTGTCTTCCGCCATTCAATCGAACACAGCACAGAAAGGATTGTCCTACTGCCCTACTTTCATTCTTTGAAAACATCTCTCGCTCTCTCTCTCTCTCGCTCGCTTGCTCTCTCGCTCGCTCGCTCGCTCTCTCTCTCTTTTCTGGCGGCGTTTGATATTCCAGCATTTCTCCTGTGAGTTTAATGTGCTCAGAGAGCGAGCAGAGGGAAATGTGTCGCATCACATGCAGCGTGTCTCGCAGTCCAGCTGCAGTTTTGTGTTGTGACCTGTCAATCACGTTAAGTTTCATCAGAACATATTTGATGTTTATTATACATGTGGGTGGAGCTACTCAACACAATGTGACCAACATAAACTACTTCCTGCATGGAGGAATAAAGAGAAAAGTACCATATTAGTTACATTTTTACAGATTTTATTTATTGACAAATACAATAGAAATATCATTACTTTTATATTAATATAGAAATATTAATTACGTGCAAATCTCGGCTGATGGTGAGGAAAAGTAACGCATAAGTTTTACCTTCGTTACCTTGTAACACAATTACATAATGTTTTTCAAGAGAAATATACCGAATTATTTTTTAAAACATAGAAATGACCAGATCATATTTATTTATCATATATGTATTTTCATTTATTACGATATTTTTTATTTATTTATTATTCCTGATATATTTTCACCCGATTTCTATTTATTTTAAAATTAAGCGTCTATTTTTAAGCATATTTTTTAAATAAAAGACACAAATATTTACTTTTTTAAAATTATATTTGTTTTTTATATATATATATTTTTCAATCGCTTTCGAATGTAATTTTTCCAGAATTTTTTTTTTTTAAAAACTAAAAATTTTATTTTAAGTTTACAGATTCTTGATTTCGGTTTATTTTAAAATCTAACTATATACATTTTGCATATTGTGTAATATATGTTTTAAATTAACAAAATGCATTTTAAATTAAATTGAAATTTTTTAAATTATATTTATACTTTTATTTTTGTTGTATATTTACAATAGCTTTCAAATGTAATTTTTTACATTAAGTTTTTTTTGTTTTTGTTTTTTCGTAAACCGATTTTAAAACAGCTGTTGTCTTTCCGCAGATCTGTCCTCGTACCCTCACTACCTGCGGGACCTCTTACACACTCAGGTGTGTCAAGCTCACTTGCGGAGTCGAGGTCTGTGCGAGACCGAAAGCGGTGTTGGAGCCGACCTTTCACCTCTCGTGGGGTCGCCGGGGTCACAGTCGGACACGCTCTGTTCCAGCATGTGCAGCTTGGACGAAAGACACCCGTTGTTACGGGACCTCGGTCGCCACACAGATGCTCCCGCGCCCGACCTCATCGCTAAGATTCTCGGAGTTCTTCAGGGAGGGGAGGAGCTACTGTTGTCCCGCCTCCATAGGGCGGTGCACAGACGAGGCCACTCCCCTTGTTGTTTGGCAACATTCTCTGAGACATTCGAAGACGATGACACGCCTTGTAAGGACTGTGGAGGCGGAGTCTGCCTTCCGCCGGAATATTCCGTGCGTAGAAAGGTGTCGGACGTTGCCTCGTCTGGCGTAGTCTCGCTCGATGAGGAAGAAGTGGACGTAGATGTAGAGGAAGAGGAGAGAGACCAACAGTGACTAACTGTCCATCTCTCAGTTTGACACGACTCTGCATGTTTTTTTTGGACTCCTCCCACTAATTTGCATTTTGGTCTTTCCTCTCCCCATACTGGGCGCCAAATGCTCAGGTGGTTCGACCTTTAACCCTCTGGGGTCTGAGGGTGTTCTGGGCCGCAGCCGAAAGTACTAACGTCTAAAACATACAAAGGAGGAACTAAAGACTGACCTAAATATCTCTGCATGTACTGCAAGCGCCGAACTGAACATACAGTCATAAATGTTTGGATCTGGACGTCCAGCTGTTCAGCACGGTTTGTGGATTTGGCTGTTGTGTAACCCTGCTCCTCATATGATGTCAGGCCACATTGCATTCTGGGTCTTGATGACATGACGCCTGTTCCCTGGTACCCGGTCGCATATTTTGGGCATGGCTTGTTAAGTACGTCAAACTCGAACTCTCCGATCTGTCACAATCATTTGTGAGGCGATGCGGGAATGGCGAATGTTTACATCATTTACGATCAAGTTCTGCTTTTGTTGACATTGATTTGCAGATGTTACCAGTCTAGAACGGCCTTTTCACCACCGCGGTTATCGTGCTAAACGTGCACTTACTGCTTTAAACCATTAAGTGGCACTATAACCACATTATTTCACGAGGGCGGAGCTAAACGCACCAAAGCTCATTCTCGCGAGAAGCAAAGTTTGCGGAAGAGTTTGTGGACGAATCCCGGGATCATGCATCGTTGCTTAAGTATATGCGATTAATTAAATGCATTTATTTTTACAGTGATTATCCGCAATAAGAGCTAATAGCTCTGCCGACACAACCGGGTAATTTACAGATCATCTGTAACCGTTCACACGGTGCTTTTGAATTGATTTTCAGCAAGACAATTAATAAGAACATATAAAGCAACAGTTTCCGTTTATGGAATGTATTTGGAATCTTTACAAATCAAAATGTACAAAATAGAATCATTCTAATATTAACAATGTAACACTCTAATGTTCTTCACACTTAAAGGTGCAAAAAGTGTCTGTTTGCATCATCTGGCGGCGATTTTGCAAACGTGTCTTTAATTGACAGTTTTAGTGCGGCGAAAAGGGTCATTGTGGTCTGGTACCTACTGTATTATTATTATTATTATTATTATTTAATTGATTCATACTGTTCAATTGAATGTTTCCCTTTTCAACCTGTTTCGTTAAAGGAATAGCTCACGCGAAAAATTAGAAAGATGTCATTATTTACCCACCCTCGTGTCGTCCCAAACCATCCTGTTATTGTTTGTTTATTTCCATGTTACATAAAAAAAGCGTTTTTTTTAATACCAATACCATAAATGGATCGTAAACGTTGGATTCCAAGTGTTTTGAAGCTTTGCTCTGAGGGACTGATTTAAATTGAAGTCCTTATTTACTGATAATCATCTCGTCTGATACAGCTCTGACACCTCACATGTGACTTTCTGACGCAACGTGCCAAGGGTGACGTCGCTGACGCCAAACACCATTCAAGACTGGCCATGCCAGCTCACATATGTGGGCAACTTATAGTCAGTTTCCTGACATTTTTATTTTTAAGGAAAGCTATCAGATATCTCCAGAAGACTTGGAATATTGCACACAAAATTTTTTTTTTTTTTTTTTTTTCATAATTATTTTTGGTGTTGCACAATACAATAACAGCATTGACGGGTTTGGAGGGGGGAGTAAATAATACCATAATTACAATTTTTGGTTGATCTGTTCCTTCAATGTTTTAAAAGCGTTACTCTTCAGAGATGAACACAGTGAATGTTTAAGAGTTGATCCGGTGTTGTTGAATCAATGTAAATGATGAAGCCTTGTATCCGTGGGTCAGTTTAAAAGCTGGACTTTCGGACAGTCGCTCTATTTTTGTACTGTGTGGTGTTTGCGGTGAATATGATATAAAGTGAGTAACGCTGTGGTTTGTTCACAAGATGCTTGTTTATTGCTTTCTCTCTCTCTGTATCTGAATTATCACTGTGTGATATTGTCTACATCAGGAAAAATAATACTTATGTGGAAAAAGAAACAATTGGCCTGTTTTTCTTTGTTATTCGTCTCTGAGGGCGTCCTTGTATTTAATAATGTTACTGTCATCCGTCCCCATTGTGCTCCTTGTGTTCTGTAAATGTCAAACTCTCTCTGTCTCTCTCTTCGAGGGCCACTTATTCTCCAACATTCCCTTGTTAGCATGCAGAACCATGATTCACAATGCAATAGTACATATAGTCAATCCGAGAATTTGAGCTTAAAATCATACGACTTCAGAAGACTTGGAATATAGTGCACGAATGCACTAGTGAAATATATGGACTCATTTTCTGATTTATTTTGGTGTTGCGGGAGCTTGGATATGGATGACCTAACCCTTTTGCTCACGGCAATTCAAACCACTGTGAATGTGCGATGAGCTCAGCTGAAACTTTAAAAATCACCCGTTCAGGTAGACTCAAGTTGGCGCGATATATTCAGTTTATCTGCTTTTCACAAATCATCAACGTGACGAATAAAGATCTTGCCACAAGAACAGATCCTAAACCTAAAAACATCCTTTGCATTGTAAGACACGTCAAACTGCTTGACTACAAACTCTGTTACATCACTTCCCTCCTACTGCTCAGCCACTTCCTGTCAGCATTGCCACTCCTATGCCATATCGAGTGTTTCTATAACAACAGAGGTCGTACAGTGAGCACACCAGCTCATTTGCAGACAGAAATGCAATATAATGCATGTATAATGCCTTTATAACACATTTAACTCTATACACTTTATAATAACTACAGTTATAACACATTATAAGACTTCCGCTATTCATAGTTATATTTGAGAGTATAATGCATTATATAGGCATTATACTGCATTCATAATGTCTCTTATAACAAGTTAACTTCTCATGAACAATTATAACTACAGTTATAACACATTATAAGACTTCCTCTATTCAAAGTTATATTTGAGAGTATAATGCATTATATAGGCATTATACTGCATTCATAATGTCTCTTATAACAAGTTATAACTTCTCATGAACAATTATAACTACAGTTATAACACATTATATGACTTCCTCTATTCATAGTTATATTTGAGAGTATAATGCATTATATAGGCATTATACTGCATTCATAATGTCTCTTATAACAAGTTAACTTCTCAAAAACAATTATAACTACAGTTATAACACATTATAATACTTCCTTTATTCATAGTTATATTTGAGAGTATAATGCATTATATAGGTATTATACTGCATTAATAATGTATCTTATAACAAGTTAACTTCTCAAACAATTATAACTACAGTTATAACACATTATAAGACTTCCTCTATTCAAAGTTATATTTGAGTATAATGCATAATATAGGCATTATACTGCATTCATAATGTATCTTATAACAAGTTATAACTTCTCATGAACAATTATAACTACAGTTATAACACATTATAAGACTTCCTCTATTCAAAGTTATATTTGAGAGTATAATGCATTATATAGTCATTATACTGCATTCATAATGTCTCTTATAACAAGTTATAACTTCTCATGAACAATTATAACTACAGTTATAACACATTATAAGACTTCCTCTATTCATAGTTATATTTGAGAGTATAATGCATTATATAGGCATTATACTGCATTCATAATGTCTCTTATAACAAGTTATAACTTCTCATGAACAATTATAACTACAGTTATAACACATTATAAGACTTCCTCTATTCATAATTATATTTGAGAGTATAATGCATTATATAGGTATTATACTGCATTCATAATGTATCTTATAACAAGTTATAACTTCTCATGAACAATTATAATTACAGTTATAACACATTATAAGACTTCCTCTATTCATAGTTATACATGAGAGTATAATGCATTATATAGGCATTATACTGCATTCATAATGTCTCTTATAACAAGTTATAACTTCTCATGAACAATTATAACTACAGTTATAACACATTATAAGACTTCCTCTATTCATAGTTATATTTGAGAGTATAATGCATTATATAGGTATTATACTGCATTCATAATGTCTCTTATAACAAGTTAACTTCTCATAAACTATTATAACTACAGTTATAACACATTATAAGACTTCCTCTATACATAGTTATATTTGAGAGTATAATGCATTATATAGGTATTATACTGCATTCATAATGTCTCTTATAACAAGTTAACTTCTCATAAACTATTATAACTACAGTTATAACACATTATAATACTTCCTTTATTCATAGTTATATTTGAGAGTATAATGCATTATATAGGTATTATACTGCATTAATAATGTATCTTATAACAAGTTAATTCTCAAAAACAATTATAACTACAGTTATAACACATTATAAGACTTCCTCTATTCAAAGTTATATTTGAGAGTATAATGCATTATATAGTCATTATACTGCATTCATAATGTCTCTTATAACAAGTTATAACTTCTCATGAACAATTATAACTACAGTTATAACACATTATAAGACTTCCTCTATTCATAATTATATTTGAGAGTATAATGCATTATATAGGTATTATACTGCATTCATAATGTATCTTATAACAAGTTATAACTTCTCATGAACAATTATAATTACAGTTATAACACATTATAAGACTTCCTCTATTCATAGTTATACATGAGAGTATAATGCATTATATAGGCATTATACTGCATTCATAATGTCTCTTATAACAAGTTATAACTTCTCATGAACAATTATAACTACAGTTATAACACATTATAAGACTTCCTCTATTCATAGTTATATTTGAGAGTATAATGCATTATATAGGTATTATACTGCATTCATAATGTCTCTTATAACAAGTTAACTTCTCATAAACTATTATAACTACAGTTATAACACATTATAAGACTTCCTCTATACATAGTTATATTTGAGAGTATAATGCATTATATAGGTATTATACTGCATTCATAATGTCTCTTATAACAAGTTAACTTCTCATAAACTATTATAACTACAGTTATAACACATTATAATACTTCCTTTATTCATAGTTATATTTGAGAGTACAATGCATTATATAGGTATTATACTGCATTAATAATGTATCTTATAACAAGTTAACTTCTCATAAACAATTATAACTACAGTTATAACACATTATAAGACTTCCTCTATTCAAAGTTATATTTGAGAGTATAATGCATTATATAGGTATTATACTGCATTCATAATGTCTCTTATAACAAGTTATAACTTCTCATAAACTATTATAACTACAGTTATAACACATTATAAGACTTTCTCTATTCATAGTTATATTTGAGAGTATAATGCATTATATAGGTATTATACTGCATTCATAATGTCTCTTATAACAAGTTATAACGTCTCATGAACAATTATAACACATTATAATACTTCCTCTATTCATAATTATATTTGAGAGTATAATGCATTATATAGGTATTATACTGCATTCATAATGTCTCTTATAACAAGTTAATTCTCATAAACAATTATAACTACAGTTATAACACATTATAAGACTTCCTCTATTCATAGTTATACATGAGAGTATAATGCATTATATAGGCATTATACTGCATTCATAATGTCTCTTATAACAAGTTATAACTTCTCATGAACAATTATAACTACAGTTATAACACATTATAATACTTCCTCTATTCATAATTATATTTGAGAGTATAATGCATTATATAGGTATTATACTGCATTAATAATGTATCTTATAACAAGTTAATTCTCATAAACAATTATAACTACAGTTATAACACATTATAAGACTTCCTCTATTCATAATTATATTTGAGAGTATAATGCATTATATAGGCATTATACTGCATTCATAATGTCTCTTATAACAAGTTATAACTTCTCATGAACAATTATAACTACAGTTTTAACACATTATAAGACTTCCTCTATTCATAATTATATTTGAGAGTATAATGCATTATATAGGTATTATACTGCATTCATAATGTCTCTTATAACAAGTTATAACTTCTCATAAACTATTATAACTACAGTTATAACACATTATAAGACTTCCTCTATTCATAGTTATATTTGAGAGTATAATGCATTATATAGGTATTATACTGCATTCATAATGTCTCTTATAACAAGTTAACTTCTCATAAACTATTATAACTACAGTTATAACACATTATAAGACTTCCTCTATTCATAGTTATACATGAGAGTATAATGCATTATATAGGTATTATACTGCATTCATAATGTCACTTATAACAAGTTAACTTATCATATACAATTATAACTACAGTTATAACACATTATAAGACATCCTCTATTCATAGTTATATTTGAGAGTATAATGCATTATATATGCAAAATGGGCTCTTTCTCCCTCTCTCTCGCTGTTGAAGGAAAAATTTGGTTCTTTTGTTGCCAATTTTAACAGCACATTGACTGGCTGTGTACATTGATTTGATGACATCATAAGATTTTCCCCCTACACCGCTGTCAGTAAGTTTAAAGAATAATCCTTCATGCCAGATTGAATCAAATGCTTTCTTAAAATCTACAAAACAAGCGAAGATTTGTCTTTTATTTTGATGTACATATCAATGAGTGTCTGTAGGGTGAAAATGTGGTCAGATTTGCGACATTTACTCAAAGTCTGCTATTTAAAACACTGCAGAAGACCTTCCCCAGATTACTGTTCACACAGATGCCTCGGTAGTTATTAGGGTCGAATTTATCTCCACTCTTATAGATGGGGCTGATGAGTCCCTGATTCCAGATCTCAGGGAAATAACCCGCACACAGAACATCATTGAACAGTTTTACAGTCGCCAGTTTAAAGTTGTGATCCATGTGTTTCAGCATCTCATTGAGGATGCCGTCTACACCACATGCTTTTTTGGACTCTAGGACACTGATCTTGTCCTCCAGTTCTTTCATTGTGATGGGGAAGTCTAATGGGTCTCTCTCTCTCTCTCCCTCACTCTCTTTCTCCCTCTCCCTCTCCCTCTCTCTCTTTCTCTCTCTTTATCCCTCTCTCTCCTTCTCTCTGTCTTCCTCACTCTTTCCCTCTCTCACTTTCTCTCTCACTCTCTTTCTCTCTCTCTCTCTCTCTGTCTTCCTCACTCTATCTCTCTCTCTCTCTGTTGGAGTCAGTTATGTAACTCAATAATGCTCCATTTGCCAACAGGCGTTTACACTCTGATTATGAATCATCTCTCGAATGCATTTCAAAGACAACAAGTGTCTGGCTGTTTGTTTTATCCTCCATTTATTTCTTTCCCTGTCATTTTCTCAATACGTTTCCTTCAGTCTCTTTCATCTGCTGCTCTTCACTGTCCGCTCTCTCTCTCTCTCTCTCTCTCTCTCTGCGTGGTCCTTTGTAAGGTTAGACACTATAAAAAGCTGCTTAAGTTTCCTGGACGCTGTCTGTCCGTCACACCGTGCTCTGATTGGTCAGTCGCTGCCCATTGTGATGTACATTCAACCTTCCAGTCGAGTCGGGTCAAGTCGAGTTCTGTGTGTGTGCCGTCTATAAATAGACAAACACTGACCTCCTAAAATCATCAGTCACAATGTGAGACGTTCTGTGTGTAATTCTGGGGTAAAGTGCGTTAAACATACATTTGTCTCTCTGCTGTCACACTCTTAATTAGAAACGGTCGTGGCCCTCCAAGGGTTCAATTCTGGAAATGACATTCATTAGGGATGTGAAGTCTCAGTCACCGGTTAATTAGACTTGAGATCATTCACTCGATAGTGAAATGTACACGCACACACACCGTTACCATTACAGGTCAAAAAAATCATTTCGACTCGTCCCTCCTTTTCTTAAAAGGCAAAAATCTGTGTTCCAGTGAGACACTTACAATGGAAGTCAATGGGGACATTTTTGGAGGGTTTAGAGGCAGAAATGTGACACTTATAATTTTATTAAAGCACTTACATTAATTCTTCATAGGTTGAACAGGTGCACCTCGTCCTACGCAGCCAATTGGAAGGTTTTCCCTTGTCTCTAAATATATAAAGCTGTTACACATCTCATGCCAGACACCAGGAAATGGCTACAGCAGCGCAGTATGTGTAGCATTATCCCTCCACCTCCCCAGCACCACCTGTCTAGATCTGCTTTACAGGGGCTTATATTGATGTTGGTACAGTAGCAGCAGCGGCATGCGTTAAGCTTTAATCTATCTCCGAGAGTTGTCCTAACTGAACTTGTATTGAACCTGGAATATTCCTTTAATATTAGCAAGATTCTGAATATTGTTTGGATTTTAAATAAAACAATATTTGTAATAAAATGATATTTTTGCACGGGTAAGCATCACATAAAAATGTAGTTATTATATGCAATATAAATAATAGTACATTGACAAACTTTATTAATATAAAGCTCAAACAAATTGATTACTGCACTCAATGCCAACGTAAAGTGCCACTTTTACCTCCACATGACCAGCACTGCAGTGGCATCACAGAAACAAACAGAAGGTGTGCGCAGTAAACATTGAAAACATTTATTTGCAGGAGAGGGAAAATGTCCTAGCATTATTTGCAGAAAGTAATAAGAGAACTCGTTTACGTAAAGTTCTTAGGAAGTTTTCTAATAATGTTCAATAACTGTGGCCTCTGGGTATTTGCAAACAATAAGGTAAAGATGAATAAAAATAAATAATGAGACTGTCGGTATCTCTTGTTAAAGTTCACTTAAAGTTCTCTACTTGCATCTCTACTACTGAAGTTGCTTTGTACTGTAAAGAGACTTCAATAGTGAGGTAAAAATGAGTGTTAAAATGATTACGGTCTACAGTTGAACCTGCCATTGCAAAGACATGTAATTTGTCCAGTCACCATTGGATGCCACTGCAGAAGGTCAGCAGCAATGGGGTACAACGCTTAATGTGAGCACAACACAACACCAATGGTACTGCTGAAGCTGACACTTCACTCCATATTCCATAGGGATCAATGTATACTGTGTAGCTGACACGAGTGTTTAATTTTAGGCCAACTAGAGGCACCGAACGAAAGGAGACAAGGCCTCTGCCTGGCTGACCCACAATGCACTGGGGCAAACTCTCTATATGACCCGCTCACCGAGAGACTATTCATTTGTCCTCCATACGTGATCCTCACAGGTTTGCCATTCCCGTTCTGTTATGACTCCTCTGAGCAGTTCTTTGGCCTCCCGTTGCTCCTCTTCCTCATTTCACCACTCATCACACTACAGCACGAGTACCGTGAGGTTCTTCCGCTCTGATGCTCTCCAGCCAAGACTTCACAGTCAGTTTGGAGAAGAACCCTCCATCAGCTCCATCACAAATTAATTTGAACCGGAGCAAGAGTCCTTCACCCTTTACAAGTCACAGGATGAGTCTTCATGGGATGATTCCATTAGAGGTTACCAAGATAATTTTAAGAGTCTTCTGGGGGTTATCAAGTTAATCAAGAGTCTTTTATGGGTTACTAAGGTAATTAAGAGTCTTCTGGAGGTTACCAAGATAATTGAGAGTCTTTTATGGGCTACTAAGGTAATTAAGAGTCTTTTATGGGTTATCTAGGTAATCAATAGTCTTCTGGAGGTTACCAAGATAATCGAGAGTCTTTTATGGGTTATCTAGGTAATCAATAGTCTTCTGGAGGTTACCAAGATAATCGAGAGTCTTTTATGGGTTATCTAGGTAATCAAGTGTCTTCTGGAGGTTACCAAGTTCATCGAGAGTCTTTTATGGGTTATCTAGGTAATCAAGTGTCTTCTGGAGGTTACCAAGTTCATCGAGAGTCTTTTATGGGTTATCTAGGTAATCAAGTGTCTTCTGGAGTCTACCAAGTTCATCGAGAGTCTTTTATGGGTTATCTAGGTAATCAAGTGTCTTCTGGAGGCTACCAAGTTCATCGAGAGTCTTTTATGGGTTATCTAGGTAATCAATAGTCTTCTGGAGGTTACCAAGATAATCGAGAGTCTTTTATGGGTTATCTAGGTAATCAATAGTCTTCTGGAGGTTACCAAGATAATCGAGAGTCTTTTATGGGTTATCTAGGTAATCAAGTGTCTTCTGGAGGTTACCAAGTTCATCGAGAGTCTTTTATGGGTTATCTAGGTAATCAAGTGTCTTCTGGAGGTTACCAAGTTCATTGAGAGTCTTTTATGGGTTATCTAGGTAATTAAGTGTCTTCTGGAGTCTACCAAGATAATCGAGAGTCTTTTATGGATTAATAAGTTAATTAAGAGTCTTTATTGGTTATGTAGACAATTAAGTGTCTTCTGGAGGTTACTATGTTAATAGAGAGTCTTTTACAGGTTAACAAGGTTATTAAGAGTCTTAATGGGTTCTCTAGGTAATTAAGAGTCTTCTAGAGGTTATCAAGTTAATATGAGTCTTTAATGGTTTACTAAGGTAATTAAGAGTCTTTATGAGTTATTTAGATAATCAAGAGTCTTCTGGAGGTTACCAAGTTAATAAAGAGTCTTTTATGGGTTATCTAGGTAATTGAGATTATTTTTAAGTTATCTAGGTAATTAACAGTCTTTTGAAATTTACCAGATTAACCGAGAGTCTTCTGGAGGTGAACACGTAAATCATGGAGTGTTTTATGTGTTTCCAAGGTAAATTAAAATATTTCATAGGTTACAAAGGTGATCAAGAGTCTTTTGGAGGTTACCGTGGCAACCAAAAGTCCACCCAAAGAGGTTGCCAGGGCGACTGGATTATTGGATACTGCATACAGGGTAAGTGAGGAGCAATGATTCTTAAAATTGAGTAAATCGTTTACAATTATCATGGTCTGTGAAGTTCACCAGGCAATAGCCCCCAGATTGAATCATCTTAATATGTTTTTTGAGGAGAAAAAATATGAATGAATTCACCCAAGAGATATTTAGCTCAACATTATCAAGCTGAAGATAGAACAAAAGCGTTTAAATTAGACTGTGTTTATGAGTCTGCAGGGAATTTGGTCTTGGAAGAATTTGATGCAATATGTTTGAGATCACACTGAGATCTCGGAGTTTGATTGCATTGTCGAGATCTCTTCTGAATCTCTAGAGGAGACACGTGTGAGATTACTGGAGTCTTTTCTCAGGAACTCAAAACTCTCCCAAGTGAGGTATTTAATGTGATGTGTGCAGTTTTTATCTGTTTGTCCTGACCAATGGAGGTGTTTTCAGGAAACCTGAATGAGAACACTAATTATTTTTGCAATTCCATTTATTGACACTAGTGGCACAGAAATGTGTGATTTGTCCTTCTCATGGGTTTGAGCAGTAGGTCTCAGTGAGTCACACAGCAGATATTGAGATATTACTTCAGTCTAGACAACATTAATCAATGCTCAGGGCCCAAACTATCCAGAAAGAGTGTGGAAACAATCGCCATTAAATGCAAACTGAAAGAAAAAGAGCGAGTACATTTTCAGCTAGAAGTCACTGACATAGACCTTATGATGTCGAGTCACAAAGTCCTCAGCGGAGTCTGAATTTAAAAGTGGAGAGTTTTATTACCAGAGAGAGGAAACAAATGTGAAATAAAGAAGCTTTAAAATAGTTAAATAGAGCAATAGTGAATATAGTGACGGGCGTTGTATAATAAAACACAGCAAAGTGACATCATGGCGCAGGCAGGGGTGTCTTATTGCTTTTGGGTCGATGGCAAATAAGGTTGTCAGAGGTGATAAAAATGGGAAATCTAGTTTAAAACAAATGTGCATAACTTAATCATTCATTTCAAAAACGTTTTCGGTCCCACTTTAGTGTCTTTAACTATTATCTACTAAGTTTAAAATACATCCAATACAATGCATTTATTGTGTAACTACATACTGTTCTGTAAAATTCTCACAACATTCATATTTGCTGCTACTGAGTTTGAGATACGGGAAGGTTTAGGAGTAGAGTTAGGGTTTGTGGTTATGTTTAGGCTAACGATTGGGTTAGGGGTCAGTTAGACATTCACACAGTCTGTGTTTGGGATTGACAAGCGCATTTACTTACAGGTGTGACACTTTAAATGTCCTGTTCATACAACATCTTATAGTAATGGCTCGAATACTGTCTGTATGTATGAACAACCAAAGTGTGAATAGTTGTGGAGTGGTGGTTGTGGTGTAGTGGGCTAAAGCACTGAACTGGTAATCAGAAGGTTGCTGGTTTGATCCCCACAGTCACCACCATTGCGTCCTTGAGTAAGACACTTAACTCCAGGTTGCTCCAGGGGGATTGTCCCTGTAATAAGTGCACTGTAAGTCGCTTTGGTGGTGGTGTAGTGGGCTAAAGCACATAACTTGTAATCAGAAGGTTGCTGGTTTGATCCCCACAGTCACCACCATTGTGTCCTTGAGTAAGACACTTAACTCCAGGTTGCTCCGGGGGGATTGTCCCTGTAATAAGTGCACTGTAAGTCACTTTGGTGGTGGTGTAGTGGGCTAAAGCACTGAACTGGTAATCAGAAGGTTGCTGGTTTGATCCCCACAGCCACCACCATTGTGTCCTTGAGCAAGACACTTAACTCCAGGTTGCTCCGGGGGGATTGTCCCTGTAATAAGTGCACTGTAAGTCACTTTGGATAAAAGCATCTGCCAAATGCAGAAATGTAAATGCAAAAGTAAGATCTCCTTTTCACATATAGATCTGTCATGCGAATGATGCGTTCCCGTGCACCTCCATAATGGGAGCCTGCAGTTATCACAACAGTTCTCATCTTAATTGGCATGTTAAGTTCTTGCCTATAGGAAAGATCATCCATGCTGTTATAACATGCATGCAGAAACAATGAAATGCATGCAAACGTTGTGCATTCTCACTCTTTATCTAGGGACAGCCTAAAGCCTTCTCCATGTATGCAGCAGCCACTTAGGCCACTCTAGGTTGCCCTAAGGTGAACTGCTCAAGAAAATTCAAGCAATCCTTTTTATTGTGCTTATGGAGAGCGTTTGGAAAGTCTTCCTTATAGTGGTAATGTAGCTTCAGAAATGACACCTGTCTGAATGTTTTATCCCTGATATACAACACAGCGCTCTTTCTTCCTAGTTATCAAGGTTGCACTTGATTTTGAGTATTTTCCAGTTGTAGTCAAAGCTCACTGGGTTTTTCATTTGAGTTGAGTTCTTAAACTTTGGGATAAACTCTGAGTTCTGAGATCGTGCCACCCGAACCCTTGTGCTGAGATTCATGTTGAATTAGCACTAGCGGTTCCTTGTGGACATCTGAACCCTCATTGACCCTCCCAGAGTCTCTAGAGCTCCTGAAACGTCATTACATATACAGATCATCTCTGTCTCTTTACAAAAATATGGCTATCTCACCACAAAGATTTTAATGCAGGTTACATCAAACAAAAACATGTTACTGCACAAACAGTCTTTCAATTACTGAAAATGATGATGATAAAAAGAGCAAATATAAAATCAACATTGATCTACTTTGTTGGTCGACATGGAAGACCGCTAATAAATATGATTCTCGGAATGACTCATTCTAATACATGAAATAGACCACAATGACATAACTGATCAAAGGAAGAACATCTGATAAACACAATGTCATTTTGTTCTTTTAGTCCGTTCAGGATTAAATAATGTGGACGGTACTTGAGTCCAATGTGCTTTCTGTAGCCCTCGATAAAAGTCATTTCGGAGATGAGAAAGGCACCGTTTTCTTGGAGATGAGTCCACACACAAAAATCAAATGTTCTCTGAGATGCAAGAAGTTCTGTCAATGAGTTCCTCTTCACATTCTCTCTGAAATTCTCCAACTCCAGTTTTTCACCCAGCAGGAGCGAGAGTCAAGAGACATTTCATTCAATGCAACAACAAATCAAAGGAATAGCAAAACAGAAAATATTTAAGTTAATATGATATTTTCAATATATTAAATCTGTAAAACTAAATCAAAACTCTACATGAACCAACACAAAAATAAGCCCCTCCTTCATTTATGAACTGATTAAAGCTTATTGGGTGAATCAGTTAAGGATCAGAATTAAACGAAAAGACCAAATCAGCAAATTAAAATGTCAAGATATGGAGGAAAAAACAACATGTACAATAATAAATAAAACACTCAAGGTAACACTTTATTTTGATGGTCCCAAGTAGATATTTAACTGACTATAAGGGACTTATCAACTGGCTTGCTATAGCTAGTAAACAGTGTTTCAACATACATTCAGTAGACTTTATATAGATCTTATTTCTGACCTTTTAATGAACTGATCATCTCAACAATAATGTAAGTAGGTCATCAATAGAGATCAATATACAGGCTACCGAAAATCTACTGAATGTTTGTTGAAACACTGTTAACTAGCTATAGCAAGTCAGTTGATAAGCTGTTATTTTGCTGCTGTCATACAGGCTATTGATAGTCTACTGAATGTTTGTTGAAACACTGTTTACTAGCTATAGCAAGTCAGTCGATAAGCTGTTATTTTGCTGCTGTTATACAGGCTATTGATAGTCTACTGAATGTATGTTGAAACACTGTTTACTAGCTATCGCAAGTCAGTTGATAAGCTGATATTTTGCTGCTGTTATACAGGCTATTGATAGTCTACTGAATGCTTGTTGAAACACTGTTTACTAGCTATAGCTAGCCAGTCGATAAGCTGTTATTTTGCTGCTGTTATACAGGCTATTGATAGTCTACTGAATGTATGTTGAAACACTGTTTACTAGCTATGGCAAGTCAGTCGATAAGCTGTTATTTTGCTGCTGTTATACAGGCTATTGATAGTCTACTGAATGTTTGTTGAAACACTGTTTACTAGCTATAGCAAGTCAGTCGATAAGCTGTAATTTAGCTGCTGTTATACAGGCTATTGATAGTCTACTGAATGCTTGTTGAAACACTGTTTACTAGCTATAGCAAGTCAGTCGATAAGCTGTAATTTAGCTGCTGTTATACAGGCTATTGATAGTCTACTGAATGTATGTTGAAACACTGTTTACTAGCTATAGATAGCCAGTTAATAAACTGTTATTATGCTGCTGTTATACAGGCTATTGATAGTCTACTGAATGTCTGTTGAAACACTGTTTACTAGCTATAGCAAGTCAGTCGATAAGCTGTAATTTAGCTGCTGTTATACAGGCTATTGATAGTCTACTGAATGTATGTTGAAACACTGTTTACTAGCTATAGCTAGCCAGTCGATAAGCTGTTATTTTGCTGCTGTTATACAGGCTATTGATAGTCTACTGAATGTATGTTGAAACACTGTTTACTAGCTATAGCTAGCCAGTTAATAAACTGTTATTATGCTGCTGTTATACAGGCTATTGATAGTCTACTGAATGTATGTTGAAACACTGTTTACTAGCTATGGCAAGTCAGTCGATAAGCTGTTATTTTGCTGCTGTTATACAGGCTATTGATAGTCTACTGAATGTTTGTTGAAACACTGTTTACTAGCTATAGCAAGTCAGTCGATAAGCTGTAATTTAGCTGCTGTTATACAGGCTATTGATAGTCTACTGAATGCTTGTTGAAACACTGTTTACTAGCTATAGCAAGTCAGTCGATAAGCTGTAATTTAGCTGCTGTTATACAGGCTATTGATAGTCTACTGAATGTATGTTGAAACACTGTTTACTAGCTATAGCTAGCCAGTCGATAAGCTGTTATTTTGCTGCTGTTATACAGGCTATTGATAGTCTACTGAATGTATGTTGAAACACTGTTTACTAGCTATAGCTAGCCAGTTAATAAACTGTTATTATGCTGCTGTTATACAGGCTATTGATAGTCTACTGAATGTTTGTTGAAACACTGTTTACTAGCTATAGCAAGCCAGTCGATAAGCTGTTATTTTGCTGCTGTTATACAGGCTATTGATAGTCTACTGAATGTTTGTTGAAACACTGTTTACTAGCTATAGCTAGCCAGCTGATAAGCTGTTATTTTGCTGCAGTTATACAGGCTATTGATAGTCTACTGAATGTTTGTTGAAACACTGTTTACTAGCTATAGCAAGCCAGTCGATAAGCTGTAACTTAGCTGCTGTTATACAGGCTATTGATAGTCTACTGAATGTTTGTTGAAACACTGTTTACTAGCTATAGCTAGCCAGCTGATAAGCTGTTATTTTGCTGCAGTTATACAGGCTATTGATAGTCTACTGAATGTTTATTGAAACACTGTTTACTAGCTATAGCAAACCAGTTGATAAGTCACTTATAGTCCGTTAAATATCTACTTGGGACCATCAAAATAAAGTGTTACCCATTCAGATTTCACCTTTAGTTCTGCTCGGCTATTTTTAGTGTTTTATTGTTTTAATTTTATGAAAAATAAAAGTTTGCGAGTAAATCCAACGAAACGTGTCAAGAACATGTCCGGAACATAAGAAATGATTTTTTTTTTGCTTAAAAAAAAATTAAGCAGTTTTTACAACCATTAAGGGTTTTTTCTTTGTGACATTATTTTCATGACAATTAAAGGAATATTATGGGTTCAGTACAAGCTGAGCTCAATCAACAGCTTTTATTGTTATGTTGATTACCACAAAAAAATAGTTTTGAATCGTCCCAAAGCAGTTAAAGTTAGGCACTTTCAATAGAAGTCAATGGGGTCAATCTGTAAATGTTAAAATACTCACTGTCATGAAAGAACAGACACAAGACACATAAACATTCAACTTGTATTGAACCCGGAATATTCCTTTAAACACATTTCCATCCCAATCTCTCATTATCATTATGCAAAATAAAAATCAGAAGTATTTATGTCATGGTAGTACTTTGGTACATGATTGTTTTGCCTTTAAATGATTCTGATTTATTTGAAATGCACACTTTCATATGCTTTTCTATGTAGCCTATATTTATAATGCATTGTAAAGGCATCATAATGCATTATTAATATCTCATAATACACCTTATTATACATTATAACTTCTCATAAATAATTATAAACACAATTATAATAAATTATACTAATTACCTATTCATAGTTATACCTTAGTGTATAATGCATTATAACATGAGCAAAATCCAATTTTATCTGCATAAGTTATAAAGTATTATATATATTTGTAATATATACTGTTTATAATAGGTGTGATTTAAGTAAAGTGACAAAAGCAATGTCTTCTTATAAACATCCATAAGATATGTATAAGTGGTTATAAGACATTACACATGCACAAAATACAAAATAACTCACATTTAATGTACATTTTTAGATATTATGAAAAAACACTTATATATTGGATGTTGCATGTGTTATAATGCATTGTAAGACTTCCTCTATTCATAGTTATACTAGAGTATAATGTGTTATAACTGTAGTTATAATTGTTTTTGAGAAGTTAACTTGTTATAAGAGACATTATGAATGCAGTATAATACCTATATAATGCATTATACTCTCATGTATAACTATGAATAGAGGAAGTCTTATAATGTGTTATAACTGTAGTTATAATTGTTTTTGAGAAGTTAACTTGTTATAAGAGACATTATGAATGCAGTATAATACCTATATAATGCATTATACTCTCATGTATAACTATGAATAGAGGAAGTCTTATAATGTGTTATAACTGTAGTTATAATTGTTTTTGAGAAGTTAACTTGTTATAAGAGACATTATGAATGCAGTATAATACCTATATAATGCATTATACTCTCAAATATAATTATGAATAGAGGAAGTCTTATAATGTGTTATAACTGTAGTTATAATTGTTTATGAGAGGTTATAACTTGTTATAAGAGACATTATGAATGCAGTATAATGCCTATATAATGCATTATAAATGTGGGCTTCATAGAAAGTTTTACCAAATAAGCTTCATTTTCTTTATGAACAAATATAAGATTGTTTGGTTTGAAATATGACTTGGACGTGTTCTTGACTGGTTTCCTGAGATTCACTGTTTTAGTCGTAAAAGATGTGCTGTCCAACAATCTGAAGTTTCTAGCACGCTTCAACACATGCAACAAGAGAGAAATGAAGCCGACAGAACCAGACGTCTATAATGAAGATTCCTGATCTCACACGCTGTTGTTTCTTCATGTACTTCATGATCAAAACTATCACTTATAAGTTCTAAACCAATCAAAGCAAACATCAGTAATATGAGGCAGTTTTGATTTCCCAAAATATCAAAAATAGTGTTTCTTACAAAGCAAACCTTTCTACATTCACATGCATATAAACGGCACTAATTGTGTTTGTGTCTGAATAAAAGGTGTTTTGGGATGTTGTTGTGACACATGCTGTGCAGCGATTGGCTTCATTTGTGTTTTAGTGCAACATGTTCACCGGTTAAGTCTTCCAGAAAAGGTAACAGGTAGTGTGTAGGCAACTGAATTCTCAATAAGGAAAGAAAAGTGCTCAGCGTTACATAAGAGCATGAAAACCCAAATGAGTGACGCCTACACTGCCTTTATATAGAGGACCGTTCAATGCCCACGTCTCACCGGGATAAAGAAGGAACAATGAGAACACTTCAAATCCTATCAGAACAGCAAAAATGATTTTCTTAATTAGTATTTTTGTCTTGTTTTCAATGTTAAAATTGCATATCAAACTGCATCAAATTGAACTGTGGGATTTTTGTTTTTTTTTTTTGTTTTAATTTGGTAGAAATTGAGATTACTCGATTCAGTTTGATACAATTTTATGAAACTGAAATGCAAACTTTTAAAAATATTTTTTGAGTGTATAAAGGGCCAAATAACACACACACACACTCGATCACTCACTTACACACACACACTCACTCACACACACGATCACTCACACACTCTCACACTCACACACTCACTCACTCACTCACTCACTCACACACACTCACTCACTCACTCACTCACTCACACACACACTCACTCACTCACTCACTCACTCACTCACTCACTCACTCACACTCACTCACTCACACACACACACACACACACTCTCTCTCTCACACACACACACACACATACACACATGGGACAGGACGAAGTTTAAAGAGTTCCTGGTTTTCCAAAAGCCAAACTGAATAAGCATCAGAAGTGAAGACAGGAAGAGGATTTTTGTGTGATCGCCTCTTTCACACTGGGACATCACTGGGACATCACTGGGACATCACTGGGACTTCTCGTCCGAATCGGAGGTGTTTGGTTGGTGTTCTCTGGGCAGCGTCAGGCTCGTGTGACGGTCCCACAGTTTGTGGAGTTCGGTGGCTTCGCTTTCGCTGCTGGTACCGCTCGTCCCGCTGTCACGGAAACTGGCCAGCGGCGGGCGCACTTTCACCCCCTTCAACGTCATGGAGCCCTCGATAGCTTTACGCAACTACAATACAGACAACAGCAAACACAGACAGACAGTTCCAAGCGATGTGAGACCATTTTCCACTGACAGAAAAACAGACAGAACATGTGTCTGTGTGACCTCTCACCTCTCTTAGTGAAACAACACCAATAAGTCGTCCGATACTGGTGACGTAAGCGTGGTCCAAACCCAACAGAGAAAAGATGGTGTGAGTCTGAGAGAGAGAGAGAGAGAGAGAGAGAGAGAGCGAGAGAGAGAGAGAGAGAAATTTCTGGTCAGGCTGTAGATTCAAAAGAACCAAAAGAGTCATTTGTTTGGGAATCGGACCACACTGGTCAGGCTGTAGATTCAAAAGAACCAGCTCAAAAGAGTCATTCGTTCAGGAATCGGACTACACTGGTCGCACTGTAGATTCATAAGAACCTGTGCATGAGAGTCATTCGTTCGGGAATCGTTTTTCTTTAGATTCAGTAGTGGTGCAGCATATATATTTAGCATAGACACACACACACACACACACACACACACACACACACACACACACACCTTGTGCAGTGAAGTGCGTTCCACCAGCTGGAAGGGGGCGGGGTCAATCTTGCAGTTGTTGAAGTTGACCTGCTCGTCAAGCTGTTGCTCCTCCCACTCCTCGATCTGCAGAGAAAGAGAGACATGATAATGTGTGTGTGTGTGTGTGCGCTTGTTTTGCTATACTTATGGGGTCCAACGTGTCATCACTATATATTATGTCCTGACCTCTTGAAGTGTCATATCGTCCTCTGCATCTGGGTCATCCTGAAGAGAGACAGACAGACAGACAGATCGAGGATTAAGCGTCTCCAGTAACTGTTGCGCTCACTCCGATAAAGTGCTTTGCAGTGAAATTATGTAAGCAACAAGACAAGCCAATAGCATTCTGCAGACACTGCGAATAAACAATTTATTTTGTTTGTCACTTCCAATCTGAGGAATATATGTGTGAGTGTTGACGGTTCGCAGTGCGGATATGTTGCCTCACTGGAAACAAACACACAGATCTGATCAATAGCTCTAAATGCGCCTTTGCAGTCGACAGATTTAAGATGCTTGCTCACTCTCTCACTCTCTCACTCTCTCTCTCTCTCTCTCTCTCTTGGATACTAAATGTAATCAATGACATCACCCTGCAGTCCAACTCTTCCCTACAGAATCGTTGAAGCACAGTGTAAAAGCGTACATTACCCACACATACATTAAGGCAAATAAATCTTTGCAGCACACTCTACACATTAATAAAACATCCATCCATTAGTGCTGGTTCGGTGTAAAAGTGTGTGCGTAATCTAATGGGCAGAAAGCAGCCTGCGGGTCCAGATAATTCTCTCGCTCTGATAAAACAGTAAAGCCATTTACCACACGAGTATATCTGAGAGACTGACACCGCGTCTGATAGATCTGTACAAATCTGCAGCGTGTGTCTGCACAAATCAACTTATTTAAATGATGTATTTAAGGAGACAACTCGACTAATAATTAACACAATAATTGTTCTTTCACTTGCCTTTGCGCACATACAAAAACAGATGAATAATTGACTGTAAAATTGCGATATAAGAGCATGCGATCTATTTAAACATACCGAATTCTGTCATATTTTAATAAAACCAGCAACACTAGAAAATATCAAGAAGAATTTTTTGTTCTTGTATGTGGTTGTATGTTAACATTAGCTAACCGCTAACACGTTAAAATAAGTTTACATTAAAAAAATAAATAAATAAACTGCTTTTGTTTTGTTCCCAATCATGTCGACTGTATCTGAGAACAATATTGTGTTGATACGACAAAGCGTTCAAAAGTTCCAACATTACAAATATAATTGATCATAGTGTCCAAAAACATCTCCAAACAAATAAAAGATAATAATTGTACATAAGAACTAATTACACATGCAAACACAACAATGACTAAAGGTTTGTATAGCATGCAGACATGATTTTAGTCATGAGATTTCACAGAATGAGTTTCATTCTGTGCCATTTGAGTCATCATTGAGTCTGTGCCAAGTGGATTATCTAATGATCTATACATCTGATTATCTTGTGTGTGGGCTCGTTTGAAAGATAATCACCTCCTCTAAATAATAATCACCTCCTCTAATGAAATTGAGTTTCATTCTGTGTCATTTGAGTCATCATTGAGTCTGTGTCATGTATTTGGCGCCATCTCCTGGTGGTCATATGTAACATTGTGCTTCATGTGGATTATCTAATGATCTATACATCTGATTATCTTGTGTGTGGACTCGTTTGAAAGATAATCACCTCATTCAGTTTCATTCTGTGTCATTTGAGTCATCATTGAGTCTGTGTCATGTATTTGGCGCCATCTCCTGGTGGTCATATGTAACATTGTGCTTCATGTGGATTATCTAATGATCTATACATCTGATTATCTTGTGTGTGGACTCCTTTGAAAGATAATCACCTCATTCAGTTTCATTCTGTGCCATTTGAGTCATTATTGAGTCTTTGTCATATGGATTATCTAATGATCTATACATCTGATTATCTTGTGTGTGGACTCGTTTAGTAATAGTATGTGGCATTTTGTGATCCGTTTATTTTTCGTGAAGTTATAAACAAAAACGCAGCATATAAGCAACACCAACATAATAGTCAAAGACGTATATTTAGCTATTATTCGTTATATTTTTATCTGTGAGTAAAACAAATAGTCTGGTTGTATTTTACTCTTTGAGAGCTTTCCAACAACATATGACACATGAATATTTCATGAGTTTGATGTTTTTACCGATTACAATAATATGTACAATACAATTTTATTTTTTTATTTTTTTACAATAAATGATCAAAACGGACATTTCTGATTTATCTGCAGATTTTAAAGCACTTGTTCAGTTTTGTTCATAATATCTACATGCATTATAAAGTCGAGCTTATAAACTTTCAATCAACAATTATTTTGTGTTGGTCAAAACTGTGTTTCTATTAATATTTTGTCGATTTTTTTTTTTATTATTGTTTGGTTAATCTCTATTAATGTTACTAAAAATGTACATAAAAAGGTTGTATAGGTTTACATATATTAATGCATTATGAAGTAACAAACAAACGATGAACAGTAGAATATTTATAAATTAATATTAAATGAATATTCAAGGTTCAATCAAAGTTAAGCTCAATCGACAGCATTTGTGGCATAATGTTGATTAGCATAAAAATTATTTCAAACATTTTCTTTAAAAAAAAAGCTCAAATGTGTGTTCAGTGAGACACTTACAATGGAAGTCAATGGGTCCATTTCTGGAGGGTTTAAAGGCATTAAAACTCATGTATTATTTGAGCTATAAAGTTGTTTACATCGTATTTTTTTAGGGTTTATGGTTTTAGGGTTTACATCATTATTGCCAACTTGTCTATAACTTTACACAGATGCAGTTAGTAAGTGATTTTATGTCAGTAAAATCACGTTTACACACTTATTGTTTACATCTTATGGCTATATGTTTGAAACAGTGAGTATTTTCACATTTACAGATTAAACCCCATTGACTTGCATTGAAAGTGCCTCACTGGAACACACATTTGTGCTTGTTTTGTTGTTGTTGTTAAAATAAATGTGTGTTATGGCAAATGCTGTCGACTAAGATTAACTTGTATTGAACCCGGAATATTCCGAGTTCTGTACTCGGATAAATATATGTCTGAAAACAGTCGAGGTTTCGCTTATAGAACATGCAGATGCTGTTACTCACTTTAACATGGCTAAAATGCAGAAAGGAAGTGAACATATAAAGAATGTAATAAACTGCAATGCCAGATTTATAAGTGAGCAGGACAGGTGATATGGGTATCATTGGCCCCGCCCACTTTTCCACCACTTGCTCTGATTGGCCAGATCTGATGGTATGAATGATGACGGACAGCTAAGCATGCTTGCTTGTCTTCCTTATCCCTGCTAGTGCGTACTTCACTGCATTGCTGCTGACCTTTGAACCTTAACTGCAGTAGTTGGATCAATCAAAACAAACCGCTCTGGAACAGCCAATCAGAAGCACTCCTGATATGCCAACAAGACGGCGCCGTTAAATGTTTATTGCACAATAACAACAACAACAACAACAACAACAAGCAAGCAAGTAAATACCATTAACCTATCCAGTGCTACTACAGGTCAAAGGTCAGATGCAGGCATGAGAGAGGAAGACATTTATGATGCAATAATTAGATGAGCCATTTTTTCTCGATTTATCTGTTGCAGAAGAATAGGAAAGATATTTGTAGAGCGTCTCACCTCCACTACGTCTGTCTGAGGGCGAGTGCACAGTAAATATCTGAAGCCGATTCCAGAATCATGAGGACCTGATAGAGATGAAGATATCATAGAAACGTAGCAAGCAGGATTGGGATGGTTATAGAACGGGCACATTTTCAATTCATGAAGTGAAGAAGAGGGAATGACTGATTTTCAATGTCAAAGGTGTGTGTGATATTACTTGTAGGCGTCTCTGTGTTTTTCTCGGCTACAGACGATCTCTTCAGAGCAGGTTTCAGAGGTTTAGGAGAGACGGGATGAGCGGGGGGGAACGACGACTCTTCTGTGAAGATCTACAACAAACACACTCACTCCATCATGATGCCATTAAGAGGAACTGACTCAAGGTAAAAATAGTTCAGCTCATTATAATGATCATGCGAGTCAATAAACGTTTGACCTCTGACCTGGAAGTGAACCTCGTGGTTGACCTTTTGACCTCCTTCCTCGCTGCTGGGTGTGCTGACTACAGACATGCGTTTCTTCTCCGCCTCCGTGCGCTCTCGCAGGTAATCTAGTCGCCGCTGACGACTAAGATGCTGCGTTAAGAGCGCCTGTAACTGAGCGCGCTCAATCGAACCCAACAAGATCATGGACTCTGAGACAGAAATGTGTGTGTATTAAGTACAGGTTTTGCCTACATTGTGCATTGTGTGTCTAAATATCCTTACAAGGAGAGTAAAGCCTAAAAAATATAATAGTGTTCAGTAAAGACATGAAAGATTATAATTATGTGTGTGTGTGTGTTGTTAGCTTAAGCACATTGTGTTTGTCTATACTTGTGACTTTGATGAAGAACCAGCTAATTCCAAAGGGTTCACATACTTATTCTTGCCTTTATTGAACATATCCCATTAAACATTCACAGAGATGTGGAAAAAGTAAGTGAACCTGAGGCTAAAGATGTCAACAAAAGCAAAAAAATTAGCATCAGGAGTTGGCAAACCTGGCATTCAGTTCATGAAACGAGATTGTCGGTGTGGGTTAGAGCTACTTTGACTTATAAAAATCACTCAAACATTTTGAGTTTTCTAATCACAAGAAGCATCTGCTGACGTGGACCATGCTTCACAAAAAAAGAGACGTGCAATCAAGAACTGTTGCTTTGCATAAAGCTGAAAATGGTTACAGAGTTATCTGGAAGAGCTTAGATATTCATCTGTTCACTGTTAGACAAACTGTCTATAAATGGAGATGATTTAGTACTATAGGTACTCTCACTAGAAGTGTCCATTAGATATTCATCTGTTCACAGTTAGACAAACTGTCTATAAATGGAGATGATTTAGTACTATAGGTACTCTCTCTAGAAGTGACCGTTAGATATTCATCTGTCCACAGTTAGACAAACTGTCTATAAATGGAGATGATTTAGTACTATAGGTACTCTCTCTAGAAGTGACCGTTAGATATTCATCTGTCCACAGTTAGACAAACTGTCTATAAATGGAGATGATTTAGTACTATAGGTACTCTCACTAGAAGTGTCCATTAGATATTCATCTGTCCACAGTGAGACAAACTGTCTATAAATGGAGATGATTTAGTACTATAGGTACTCTCACTAGAAGTGGCCGTTAGATATTCATCTGTCCACAGTTAGACAAACTGTCTATAAATGGAGATGATTTAGTACTATAGGTACTCTCACTAGAAGTGTCCATTAGATATTCATCTGTCCACAGTGAGACAAACTGTCTATAAATGGAGATGATTTAGTACTATAGGTACTCTCACTAGAAGTGGCCGTTAGATATTCATCTGTCCACAGTGAGACAAACTGTCTATAAATGGAGGTGATTTAGTACTATAGGTACTCTCACTAGAAGTGGCCGTTAGATATTCATCTGTCCACAGTTAGACAAACTGTCTATAAATGGAGATGATTTAGTACTATAGGTACTCTCACTAGAAGTGTCCATTAGATATTCATCTGTTCACAGTTAGACAAACTGTCTATAAATGGAGATGATTTAGTACTATAGGTACTCTCACTAGAAGTGTCCATTAGATATTCATCTGTCCACAGTGAGACAAACTGTCTATAAATGGAGGTGATTTAGTACTATAGGTACTCTCACTAGAAGTGGCCGTTAGATATTCATCTGTCCACAGTTAGACAAACTGTCTATAAATGGAGGTGATTTAGTACTATAGGTACTCTCACTAGAAGTGTCCATTAGATATTCATCTGTTCACAGTTAGACAAACTGTCTATAAATGGAGATGATTTAGTACTATAGGTACTCTCTCTAGAAGTGACCGTTAGATATTCATCTGTCCACAGTTAGACAAACTGTCTATAAATGGAGATGATTTAGTACTATAGGTACTCTCTCTAGAAGTGACCGTTAGATATTCATCTGTCCACAGTTAGACAAACTGTCTATAAATGGAGATGATTTAGTACTATAGGTACTCTCACTAGAAGTGACCGTTAGATATTCATCTGTCCACAGTTAGACAAACTGTCTATAAATGGAGATGATTTAGTCCTATAGGTACTCTCTCTAGAAGTGACCGTTAGATATTCATCTGTCCACAGTTAGACAAACTGTCTATAAATGGAGATGATTTAGTACTATAGGTACTCTCACTAGAAGTGACCGTTAGATATTCATCTGTCCACAGTTAGACAAACTGTCTATAAATGGAGATGATTTAGTACTATAGGTACTCTCTCTAGAAGTGACCGTTAGATATTCATCTGTCCACAGTTAGACAAACTGTCTATAAATGGAGATGATTTAGTACTATAGGTGCTCTCACTAGAAGTGGCCGTTAGATATTCATCTGTCCACAGTTAGACAAACTGTCTATAAATGGAGATGATTTAGTACTATAGGTACTCTCTCTAGAAGTGGCTGTTAGATATTCATCTGTCCACAGTTAGACAAACTGTCTATAAATGGAGGTGATTTAGTACTATAGGTACTCTCACTAGAAGTGGCCGTTAGATATTCATCTGTCCACAGTTAGACAAACTGTCTATAAATGGAGATGATTTAGTACTATAGGTACTCTCACTAGAAGTGACCGTTAGATATTCATCTGTTCACAGTTAGACAAACTGTCTATAAATGGAGATGATTTAGTATTATAGGTACTCTCTCTAGAAGTGGCCGTTAGATATTCATCTGTCCACAGTTAGACAAACTATAACAAAAATATATATAGCGAATAAAATTTTAGCACTTTCAAAATATGCAAATAATCACAATTAACTATGAAACATTATGCAATTAATCAAGATTAAATATAATATAATAAAATATAATATAATATATTTAAATGTATTTTATGTGAAGGTTTGGGTCAATGCAGTTAGTCAATGGAAAGTTCCTATTATTCTAAAAAAAACAACCATGTGTGTTTGTACCTGCAGACTCCACCAGAGCCAGTGTTTTGAGGTTTCCCATCAGAAGGATCTCATGTAAGTCTCTGTATGTGGAGTTCAGAGTGATATAATGAACATTTCTGACCATGATGTCCTCCACACGGATATTATATTTCCTGCAGACACAAAGAGAGACAGACATCAGTGTGAAAACTGTCCATACACTTGTGAGATTCACTTGAGTTTTGCTGCAGGTACTACAGGCCAGTTACACAACCACTGCAGCGAAATACATAGAGAGTAACTTCATACAGTAAACACCCCTCAGGGTCTGAGCTATGAGATTTTAGAGAGTCACGAGGACAAGAGTGAACATTGAGAACACACATGCATGCGCATGCATGCGCACACACACACACAGACACGCACACACATATACAGACACACACACACACACACACACACACACACACACACATATGCAGACACACACACAGACACAGACACACACACACACACTCGCATATATACATACACACACACACACAAACAAACAAACCAACAAACACACATACATACACACACAAACACACACACACACACACACTCATACACAAACAAACAGACAAATATACATACATAAACACACACATATATACAGACACACACACACACACACACACACACACACACATACACACACACACACAAACATACACAGACACACACACACACACACACACACACACACAAACAAACACACACACACACAAACAAACACACACACACATACTCATACACAAACAAACAGACAAATATACATACATAAACACACACACACACACACATACAGACACACACACACACACACACACACACACAATGTTTCTATTACAGTATAAAAGCAGAAACTGAACCTGTGATTGGACATGTGGACAGACAGACTTACTCATGGTTGCCCAAGCCGAGTTGGGGCAGGTACGGCAGTTTTTTAATGCGGATGATGGAGTCGTAGATGGACGGCTGAAGACTCTGAGCAACGGCGTTGGCAAGAATCACAGCGATCATGATGGGCAGAATGTGACTGATCTGACCAGTCAACTCGAACACAATCACTGCCGTCGACACGGTGTGTGTGACCGCTCCGGATAACGCTGCCGCTCCTATACAGAGAGTTTGAACAAAACGATTTAAAACCATATGTGGTATCTCAATACACAGATGTGAACTGTAGGGGGCGCTCTAACACATTGAGCTCGTCCATAGACATTCAGTCTAATGTTCAGTTCAAGCAACA
>JAVLUX010000029.1:38737500-38740000 GCA_032164185.1 Moxostoma hubbsi
TGACGCTCACTATCACACCTGGAGTCGCGAGTCTGAATCCAGGGCGTGCTGAGTGACTCCAGCCAGGTCTCCTTAGCAACCAAATTGGCCCGGTTGCTAGGGAGGGTAGAGTCACATGGGGTAACCTCCTCGTGGTCACTATAATGTGGTTCTCGCTCTCGGTGGGGCGTGTGGCGAGTTGTGCGTGGATGCTGCAGAGAATAGTGTGAAGCCTCCACACGCGCTACGTCTCCATGGTAACACACTCAACAAGTCACGTGATAAGATGCGCGGATTGACGGTCTCAGACGCGGAGGCAACTGAGATTCGTCCTCCGCCACCTGGACTGAGGCGAGTCACTATGCCACCACGAGAACTCGGAGCGCATTGCGAATTGGCCGTTACAAATTGGTGAGAAAAAATAAACAAATAAATCTAGTTTAAAACACACGTGTTACGACTTTGTGTCCGTGTTGGTTACACCCAGTATTGTGTTGTGGGGCAGTTTTTCTGCCAGAGGTCCTGCGCATCTTATTTGCATACATGGCATCATGGACTCTATCGTATACCAACAGATTGAAAATCTGAACCTGGCTGCCTCTGCCACAAAGCTTAAAATGGGCCGTGATTGGATCTTCCAGCAGGAAAATGATCCAAAGCAAACATCAAAATCAACACAAAAATAGTTCACAAACCACAAAATCAAGATTCTGCCTTGACCATCCCAGACCCCTGACCTGAAACCCATAGAAAACCTGTGGAGACTGAACTGAAGAGGAGAGTCCACCAGTTTGGACCTCTGAATATGAAGGATCTGGAGAGATTCTGTATGGAGGAATGGTCTCAGATCCCTTGTTATGTGTTCTCCAACCTCATTCGGCATTATAGGAGAAGTCTCAGAGCTAAAATCTTGATTTTTTTTTTACAGATATTTTTTTTAATGTATTTTACAAATTAATTGATATATTCAAATTTATTTATAATTAAATTTTTAATTAAAATATTTTTTAACAAACATTAAAAAAAAATGTACAAATTGTTTTATTTTTTTTACAGTTTTTTTTTTTACAAAAAGTTTAATTTTTTTATTATTTATTAACAAACATTAAAAAAAATTACAAATAATTTTTTTTTTACAAACAGTTTTTTTTTTAAATACGGTTCTTTTCATGTATTTTACAAATTAATGAATATATTCAAATGTATATATTTTTTTACAAATTAATTTTAAAAAAAAATTATACATTTTTTTAAAGTTTTTTTTACAAATAAAAGTTTTTTAACAATTTTTTAATTATTTATTTACAAATATGGCTCTTTTAATGTATTTTACAAATTAATTGATATATTCAAATTTTATTAAATATAATTGAATTTTTAATTGAATTTTTTTTAACAAGCATTAAAAAAAAATTACAAAAAGTTTTTTTTTTTTTTTTTTTACAAAACGTTTAACAATTTTTTTATTATTTATTTACAAATATGGCTCTTTTAATGTATTTGACAAATTAATTGATATACAAATTTACATATAATTACATTTCTAATTTAAATATTTTTTAACAAGCATTAAAAAAAATGACAAATAATTTTTTTTTTTTTACAAATTGATTTTTTTTTAAAAATACGGCTCTTTTAATGTATTTTACAAATTAACTGATATATTCAAATGTATATATAATTAATTTTTTTATTTAAATACTTTTTTAACAAACATTAAAAAAAAATTACAAATAGTTTTTTTTATTTTAACAAATAGTTTAACAATTTTTTTTATTATTTATTTACAAATATGGCTCTTTTAATGTATTTTACAAATGGACAGATCTGTATATACATACAGAGTGTCTACAAGATGTATGACACATCACGTGAACCCTTGAAAACGGAAACAAATCGAAAACCAGACTCGGAATCAAGAATGGCCGTTTAGATGCACGTTTGCTCACCTTCATAACGATGAAGATGACGAGGATGATGAAGACATTGGCCTGCGGATGTTTCCAGGCGGTCGAGTGACTGTCATAATTAAAGTCTTCTGAGATGCCCTGCTTTGCCCAGGTGCGATTGTCGAAAAATGAAACCAGAGTCTCCTTCTGTGTGAGCTGGAAAGAGGAAATGATGTCATAAACATCCAAAATTCAATGGACTTATTAATGATGGCTAATTGTACATATTTTTAATCAGTTCAATAGTTCAAACGCTAACAGTGCTAATGGAGCATTTTATTACCACATACTGAGTCATTAACTAATAAATGGGAAAGAGTGTGAGAGAGCATCGATTTTGTGTGTGTTGTCAAGAATGATTAACGAACTCTTCATGTTTCCTCTTAACTGTCTCATTAAGATTATTAACGGCAATGGGTTTAAATGCCTGGGGACAACAGACACACACACACACACACACACACACACACACACACACACTCTCTCACACTCACACACTCTCTCACACTCACAGTCACACACACACACACACACACACACACACTCTCTCACACACACACACACTCTCACAC
>JAVLUX010000029.1:38750000-38765000 GCA_032164185.1 Moxostoma hubbsi
CACTCAATTTACAGTAGTAAAACTTCAGTCAAACTGCTCAATTTACAGAAGTAAATCTACAGTCAAACTACTCAATTTACAGAAGTAAATCTACAGTCAAACCGCTCAATTTACAGTAGTAAAACTTCAGTCAAACCGCTCAATTTACAGAAGTAAATCTACAGTCAAACCGCTCAATTTACAGAAGTAAATCTACAGTCAAACTACTCAATTTACAGTAGTAAAACTACAGTCAAACCACTCAATTTACAGTAGTAAAACTTCAGTCAAACTGCTCAATTTACAGAAGTAAATCTACAGTCAAACTACTCAATTTACAGAAGTAAATCTACAGTCAAACCGCTCAATTTACAGTAGTAAATCTACAGTCAAACCGCTCAATTTACAGAAGTAAATCTACAGTCAAACCGCTCAATTTACAGTAGTAAAACTTCAGTCAAACTGCTCAATTTACAGAAGTAAAAATCTACAGTCAAACCGCTCAATTTACAGTAGTAAAACTTCAGTCAAACCGCTCAATTTACAGAAGTAAATCTACAGTCAAACCGCTCAATTTACAGTAGTAAAACTTCAGTCAAACCGCTCAATTTACAGAAGTAAATCTACAGTCAAACCGCTCAATTTACAGAAGTAAATCTACAGTCAAACCGCTCAATTTACAGTAGTAAATCTACAGTCAAACCGCTCAATTTACAGTAGTAAATCTACAGTCAAACCGCTCAATTTACAGTAGTAAATCTACAGTCAAACCGCTCAATTTACAGAAGTAAATCTACAGTCAAACCGCTCAATTTACAGTAGTAAAACTTCAGTCAAACTGCTCAATTTACAGTAGTAAAACTTCAGTCAAACCGCTCAATTTACAGAAGTAAATCTACAGTCAAACCGCTCAATTTACAGTAGTAAATCTACAGTCAAACCGCTCAATTTACAGTAGTAAATCTACAGTCAAACCGCTCAATTTACAGTAGTAAATCTACAGTCAAACCGCTCAATTTACAGTAGTAAATCTACAGTCAAACCGCTCAATTTACAGTAGTAAAACTTCAGTCAAACCGCTCAATTTACAGTAGTAAAACTTCAGTCAAACCGCTCAATTTACAGTAGTAAATCTACAGTCAAACCGCTCAATTTACAGTAGTAAAACTACAGTCAAACCACTCAATTTACAGTAGTAAAACTTCAGTCAAACTGCTCAATTTACAGAAGTAAATCTACAGTCAAACTACTCAATTTACAGAAGTAAATCTACAGTCAAACCGCTCAATTTACAGTAGTAAATCTACAGTCAAACCGCTCAATTTACAGTAGTAAAACTTCAGTCAAACTGCTCAATTTACAGAAGTAAATCTACAGTCAAACTACTCAATTTACAGTAGTAAATCTACAGTCAAACCGCTCAATTTACAGTAGTAAATCTACAGTCAAACCGCTCAATTTACAGTAGTAAATCTACAGTCAAACTACTCAATTTACAGTAGTAAAACTACAGTCAAACCACTCAATTTACAGTAGTAAAACTTCAGTCAAACTGCTCAATTTACAGAAGTAAATCTACAGTCAAACCGCTCAATTTACAGTAGTAAAACTTCAGTCAAACTGCTCAATTTACAGAAGTAAATCTACAGTCAAACTACTCAATTTACAGTAGTAAATCTACAGTCAAACCGCTCAATTTACAGTAGTAAAACTTCAGTCAAACCGCTCAATTTACAGAAGTAAAAATCTACAGTCAAACCGCTCAATTTACAGTAGTAAAACTTCAGTCAAACCGCTCAATTTACAGTAGTAAAACTTCAGTCAAACCGCTCAATTTACAGAAGTAAATCTACAGTCAAACCGCTCAATTTACAGAAGTAAATCTACAGTCAAACTACTCAATTTACAGTAGTAAAACTACAGTCAAACCACTCAATTTACAGTAGTAAAACTTCAGTCAAACTGCTCAATTTACAGAAGTAAATCTACAGTCAAACTACTCAATTTACAGAAGTAAATCTACAGTCAAACCGCTCAATTTACAGTAGTAAAACTTCAGTCAAACCGCTCAATTTACAGAAGTAAATCTACAGTCAAACCGCTCAATTTACAGAAGTAAATCTACAGTCAAACTGCTCAATTTACAGTAGTAAAACTACAGTCAAACCACTCAATTTACAGTAGTAAAACTTCAGTCAAACTGCTCAATTTACAGAAGTAAATCTACAGTCAAACCACTCAATTTACAGAAGTAAATCTACAGTCAAACCGCTCAATTTACAGTAGTAAATCTACAGTCAAACCGCTCAATTTACAGAAGTAAATCTACAGTCAAACCGCTCAATTTACAGTAGTAAAACTTCAGTCAAACTGCTCAATTTACAGAAGTAAAAATCTACAGTCAAACCGCTCAATTTACAGTAGTAAAACTTCAGTCAAACCGCTCAATTTACAGAAGTAAATCTACAGTCAAACCGCTCAATTTACAGTAGTAAAACTTCAGTCAAACCGCTCAATTTACAGAAGTAAATCTACAGTCAAACCGCTCAATTTACAGAAGTAAATCTACAGTCAAACCGCTCAATTTACAGTAGTAAATCTACAGTCAAACCGCTCAATTTACAGTAGTAAATCTACAGTCAAACCGCTCAATTTACAGAAGTAAATCTACAGTCAAACCGCTCAATTTACAGTAGTAAAACTTCAGTCAAACTGCTCAATTTACAGTAGTAAAACTTCAGTCAAACCGCTCAATTTACAGAAGTAAATCTACAGTCAAACCGCTCAATTTACAGTAGTAAATCTACAGTCAAACCGCTCAATTTACAGTAGTAAATCTACAGTCAAACCGCTCAATTTACAGTAGTAAAACTTCAGTCAAACCGCTCAATTTACAGTAGTAAAACTTCAGTCAAACCGCTCAATTTACAGTAGTAAATCTACAGTCAAACTGCTCAATTTACAGAAGTAAAAATCTACAGTCAAACCGCTCAATTTACAGAAGTAAATCTACAGTCAAACCGCTCAATTTACAGTAGTAAAACTTCAGTCAAACTGCTCAATTTACAGTAGTAAATCTACAGTCAAACCGCTCAATTTACAGAAGTAAATCTACAGTCAAACCGCTCAATTTACAGTAGTAAAACTTCAGTCAAACCGCTCAATTTACAGAAGTAAAAATCTACAGTCAAACCGCTCAATTTACAGAAGTAAATCTACAGTCAAACCGCTCAATTTACAGTAGTAAAACTTCAGTCAAACCGCTCAATTTACAGTAGTAAATCTACAGTCAAACCGCTCAATTTACAGAAGTAAATCTACAGTCAAACCGCTCAATTTACAGTAGTAAAACTTCAGTCAAACCGCTCAATTTACAGTAGTAAAACTTCAGTCAAACCGCTCAATTTACAGTAGTAAAACTTCAGTCAAACCGCTCAATTTACAGTAGTAAAACTTCAGTCAAACCGCTCAATTTACAGAAGTAAATCTACAGTCAAACCGCTCAATTTACAGAAGTAAATCTACAGTCAAACCGCTCAATTTACAGTAGTAAATCTACAGTCAAACCGCTCAATTTACAGTAGTAAATCTACAGTCAAACCGCTCAATTTACAGTAGTAAAACTTCAGTCAAACCGCTCAATTTACAGTAGTAAAACTTCAGTCAAACCGCTCAATTTACAGTAGTAAATCTACAGTCAAACTGCTCAATTTACAGAAGTAAAAATCTACAGTCAAACCGCTCAATTTACAGAAGTAAAACTACAGTCAAACCACTCAATTTACAGTAGTAAATCTACAGTCAAACTGCTCAATTTACAGAAGTAAAAATCTACAGTCAAACCGCTCAATTTACAGTAGTAAAACTTCAGTCAAACTGCTCAATTTACAGTAGTAAATCTACAGTCAAACCGCTCAATTTACAGAAGTAAATCTACAGTCAAACCGCTCAATTTACAGTAGTAAAACTTCAGTCAAACCGCTCAATTTACAGAAGTAAAAATCTACAGTCAAACCGCTCAATTTACAGAAGTAAATCTACAGTCAAACCGCTCAATTTACAGTAGTAAAACTTCAGTCAAACCGCTCAATTTACAGTAGTAAATCTACAGTCAAACCGCTCAATTTACAGAAGTAAATCTACAGTCAAACCGCTCAATTTACAGTAGTAAAACTTCAGTCAAACCGCTCAATTTACAGTAGTAAAACTTCAGTCAAACCGCTCAATTTACAGTAGTAAAACTTCAGTCAAACCGCTCAATTTACAGTAGTAAAACTTCAGTCAAACCGCTCAATTTACAGAAGTAAATCTACAGTCAAACCGCTCAATTTACAGAAGTAAATCTACAGTCAAACCGCTCAATTTACAGTAGTAAATCTACAGTCAAACCACTCAATTTACAGTAGTAAATCTACAGTCAAACCGCTCAATTTACAGAAGTAAATCTACAGTCAAACCGCTCAATTTACAGTAGTAAATCTACAGTCAAACCGCTCAATTTACAGAAGTAAATCTACAGTCAAACCGCTCAATTTACAGAAGTAAATCTACAGTCAAACCGCTCAATTTACAGTAGTAAAACTTCAGTCAAACCGCTCAATTTACAGAAGTAAATCTACAGTCAAACCGCTCAATTTACAGTAGTAAAACTTCAGTCAGGCTACTCATAATTTATTAAATACACATTATTGATGAACTGATTCACTAAAATAAAACCAGCAGTGAAATTATAGCCTGTGACAGGAAAAGCTACACGGTTTGAAAACAAAGTTAAAATAGTGTTCATTATCCAGAATGTGAAAAGATCCCAGTTAGATCAATGTTTGTTAGCTGATCTGAAATCACACACACACACACAAACAAAGAAAGGATGGATAGCGTAGTTTATTGATCAGAGTATTAATAGTCGGTGTTTAGTATAAATTACTGTCAGGAGTTTAACAACAAAAATTAATACGTTTATTGGCTTAAACTGATGCTTTAAATTTGTTTACCAGAAAAAAAGTCCGGAGGTGATGACTCCAGAGCATACGCAAACCCTGAAAACAAACCACAGACAGTTAACTAAAGAGACCGTATAATGTGCGCGTGTGTGTGTGTGTGTGTGTGTGTGTGTGTGCGTGTGTGTGAGAGAGAGACTAGAGAAAAATAAATTAACAAAAGGTACAATTTGTGCCAGAAATTAAGAAAGAGAGAATTAGAGCAAGAATGTTGGCCAAAGACACACTGATTAGAGAACAGCTTGTTATTAACAAACACAAACACAAGCCAAAATCTATTTGCAGAGTTTCAGAAAGTACAGCCTGAAACACCATTAACTACACACACAGTTCACGGTCATAAAAAGCACATTACAGTGTTTTAGCGGTGTTGGGGTGTCATGTGACGTCTAATGTACAGTGCTTCAGGACCCAGAAGAGAATCACAGCTTAATTAGTTGTTTGACAGTGAAATTAACCCATACAGAGGTGAAAAACAGAGAGGGGTCGTTAGAAATAACGAGTGATGGAGATGCAGTACGGTTGCCATAGAGACGTTTGGAGGGGAGAGTTTATAGTACTGATGATGTCATAGAAAGAGACAATTTAAAACATTTAGTGCTTCGCTGTTGCCATGACAACAACAAACCATTCCAACTGATCCACCCGACGAGAGGAACAGTTCTGTAACCGCCCGGCGCCAACTTGTGACCATGGTGACCTGTGGCACGACATCACATCTGTTGCACAAGAGCATGTTTGCGCGTGTGCTCGTATCCCGTTCAGTTTTTTTATGTCTGATCTCACCATTGGATTTGATTCACAGAATCACACAGAAGGTGAAATGCATTCCCTCAGATAAGGAGTGAAACTGATCATCACTCTTTGACCTTTGACGTACGGACTGTCGGATTGTCCAGATTTAGATCTTATGCACTGCAGAGACACACACACACACACACACACACACACACACACACACACACACCCGCCACGACTGTGACAGCACAGCAAAGATACACGGATCAAGCTTGTTTCAGCATCTCTGTCCTGGTTCAGTTCATGTCATGTTCACTCAGTGGAAAGGTGCTGCCCCCATCAGGCCAAACACTGAAACTGCAGTTACAACATTTACACACAAACAGGCCTTATTCATGAAATCGGCCTGTAAATGCACTCTTACCTAATTTTACCCATTGAATTGAACGGGACAATTCATGCAACACCCATGCAAATGTGTTCTGCTCATGTTTCATTTAGATGAAGCATTGTGGCATAGTTGTGAAAACGTTGCAATAGTGTTGTAGAAATGTTTGCTGTGGCACTGACTGGACTCACTCACTTCGACACTTGATGCATCGTCCCTTTTCATATTCCAGGAGTTTGAGTGGCGGGCTGCGGTCGGAAATGGAGCGACGGTGACGCCGGTCCTCTCGGAGTCGTGCTGCCTCCTCTTTAGCATAAACACCCAATTCCTGAGTGTAACGCCCATACATCTACACACGGAGAAATGGACAAACTATTAAACCACACATTAAAGCATATAAGTGTGTTCACTTTGTTCTGCTGATGAAGTGTTTTTGGTGTTTAGACGGTTCACCTCTAGAACTCCAAGTATCCACGTGCACCTAAAAGGTCAAAGGGCAATTATCTTATTAGTCTTCTTCCTTCACACAGATTTTCACTGCTGACGTTCTCTTTGTTTCGCTACAGGTGCTTTAATGACATCTGATAAACTTATCGTGTTTGTGTTGCACTGTCAGCAGTTGTACAGCAGACAGGAAGACTTCTCCCAGAAACCCCTGACCTGCGGGAAAATCCAGCTACAACCAGCGGAAGGTGATGGCTGATGTTTGGGACATGGGAGCTGGTTTCTAGCTGGTCATTTGTTGGACCTGACTGAAATGGTGGATTATCGGTTATGGACTATCTGAATAAGGGCCATGATTGAAAAACCAGCTCAATTTAGAAGGAAGTTAAGTTGGTTTTTGAAACCGCTGGTTTGTTGCTGGTCTATGGTGGTCTACCATCTCAACAAAGCTACTTCAGCAGATCAACTGATCCGATCATATATTAATAACCTGGACCACTTAAATATTAAATTATGATCATGCTCACACACTCACACACACACACACACACACACGCACACACGCACACACGCACACACGCACACTCACGCACACACACATGCGCACGCACTCGCACTCTCACGCACTTGCACTGAGAGTGTGTGTGTAATGCAATGTAATGCAATGTAATGTAATGTAATGTAATGCAATATAAAGTAATGCAATGTAATGTAAAGTAATGCAATGCAATGTAATGTAATACAGTGCAATATAAAGTAATGCAATGTAATGTAATGTGATGCAATGCAATATAAAGTAATGCAATCCAATGTAATGTAATGCAATATAAAGTAATGTAATGTAATGCAATGCAATATAAAGTAATGCAATGTAATGTAATGCAATGCAATATAATGTAATGCAATGTAATGTAATGCAATATAAAGTAATGCAATGTAATGTAATGTAATGCAATATAATGTAATGCAATGTAATGTAATGCAATATAAAGTAATGCAATGTAATGCAATGCAATATAAAGTAATGCAATGTAATGTAATGCAACATAAAGTAATGCAATGTAATGCAATGCAATATAAAGTAATGCAATGTAATGTAATGCAACATAAAGTAATGCAATGTAATGTAATGTAATGCAATATAATGTAATGCAATGTAATGTAATGCAATATAAAGTAATGCAATGTAATGTAATGTAATGCAATATAATGTAATGCAATGTAATGTAATGCAATATAAAGTAATGCAATGTAATGCAATATAAAGTAATGCAATGTAATGCAATGCAATGCAATATAAAGTAATGCAATGTAATGTAATGCAACATAAAGTAATGCAATGTAATGTAATGCAATGCAATATAAAGTAATGCAATGTAATGTAATGCAACATAAAGTAATGCAATGTAATGCAATGCAATATAAAGTAATGTAATGTAATGCAATGCAATATAAAGTAATGCAATGTAATGTAATGCAATGCAATATAATGTAATGCAATGTAATGTAATGCAATATAAAGTAATGCAATGTAATGTAATGTAATGCAATATAATGTAATGCAATGTAATGTAATGCAATATAAAGTAATGCAATGTAATGCAATGCAATATAAAGTAATGCAATGTAATGTAATGCAACATAAAGTAATGCAATGTAATGCAATGCAATATAAAGTAATGCAATGTAATGTAATGCAACATAAAGTAATGCAATGTAATGTAATGTAATGCAATATAATGTAATGCAATGTAATGTAATGCAATATAAAGTAATGCAATGTAATGTAATGCAATATAATGTAATGCAATGTAATGTAATGCAATATAAAGTAATGCAATGCAATGCAATATAAAGTAATGCAATGTAATGCAATGCAATGCAATATAAAGTAATGCAATGTAATGTAATGCAACATAAAGTAATGCAATGTAATGTAATGCAATGCAATATAAAGTAATGCAATGTAATGTAATGCAACATAAAGTAATGCAATGTAATGCAATGCAATATAAAGTAATGCAATGTAATGCAATGCAATGCAATATAATGTAATGCAACATAAAGTAATGCAATGTAATGTAATGCAATGCAATATAAAGTAATGCAATGTAATGTAATGCAACATAAAGTAATGCAATGTAATGCAATGCAATATAAAGTAATGCAATGCAATGTAATGTAATGTAATGCAATGCAATATAAAGTAATGCAATGTAATGTAATGTAATGCAATGCAATGCAATGCAATGTAATGCAATATAAAGTAATGCAATGTTATGTAATGTAATATAAAGTAATGTAATGCAATGTAATGTAATGTAATGCAATGCAATATAAAGTAATGCAATGTAATGTAATGTAATGCAATGCAATGCAATGCAATGTAATGCAATATAAAGTAATGCAATGTTATGTAATGTAATATAAAGTAATGTAATGCAATGTAATGTAATGTAATGCAATGCAATATAAAGTAATGCAATGTAATGTAATGTAATGTAATGCAATGCAATGCAATGCAATGTAATGCAATGTAAAGTAATGCAATGTAATGTAATGTAATGTAATGCAATATAAAGTAATGCAATGTAATGCAATATAAAGTAATGCAATGTAATGTAATGTAATGTAATGCAATGTAAAGTAATGCAATGTAAATGTAATGCAATGTAAATGTAATGTAATTGCACAAGACAGTAAAAAAATAATTGTGACCCCTGTGTTCTGTCTCATTTGTTGCACTGTGCTTGTTGTCAGCGCAGGTGTCACAAAGACTTGATGTTCTGAAGACGTTCACGTGTCAAAGAGGATTTTATGTGACCGTTACGCTTGATTCCAGATTGTTCTTCAGCCAGTAAAGTTTCAGCACTTGATAAAACAGTAAAACTATGTTTTATTTCTCTTCCGCTCTGGTGTGCAGAGGGCCTTGCTTTACCAAACGAGGACATCCTGAAATATTCCCAAAGGAAGGTTGTGTCTTGTTTCATAAGTACTTCAAACCCACATGCACTTATGCATTCATCATGTGCGCACACACACACACACACACACACACACATAACATTACACATATATACACACGGTCATGAGGGATATGTCACCCCTCATACAAACACACATGTGGACAACATGAAACGGAGACCAGAAGATCATCAGAAGGTTAATTCTGACTCTCTGTTTACTAAATAACACTCTCCTTCACACAAACATGACCTCTGACCCTCATCTCCCTCATCCAATCAGATTTAAAAAAGTTTTATTTAAGTGTTCACAAGGTCACATGACCCACATCAATATAGACATCAAGAAAATCTTTCAAAACGTGAAAAACAGCAGAACAGAAAATGACTTTTATAAAGGCAAGGGCCTAAACACCGACACACAAATAAAACCACACAAACAAACAGAGTCGCAGAAAGTGTGTCTGAAATACATCACGTTATGCAGCCAGACGAACGTGTGACGGGTGGAGCCTCGTGACCCCAACCTGCCTGACCCCGAAGAACAATATTTTTAACCATAACACAAGAATAACATTTAAAGTAACAATTCAAGGAAACACTTGATCCTTCGGGTCGACACAGACAGAACCGGAGACCCAGAGAGGACGTAAATATGAGACCATTAGAATCACAGCTTCAACTGCAGTGCAGTATGTGCTGTCCTGTCATCATATCAGGGAGAGAGACAGAAAGAGAGAGAGAGAGACAGAGAGAGAGAGAGAGAGAGACAGAGACAGAGAAAGAGAGAGACAGAGACAGAGACAGAGAGAGAGAGAGAGAGAGAGACAGAGACAGAGAAAGAGAGAGAGAGGCTGTGTAACAGTAGTTTTATTCACGCTGCAGTGTGAGAAGAATTAACATTTTTCAGCAAGTGGGAGAGAGACACGAACAAAGCGAGGGAAAGAAAAACCTCGAGGAAGAACAACAGTAGCAAATGACACATCTGAACGGCCTGCTAAATAAAGACACAAAACAAATGTCTCTCTCTCTGCTTCAGTGTGTTGTGTAATTCCTCACATCACCAGAGGAGGCGCTACTAAACTTCCTCCCTTTACACAGATTTCAAACATTGAAAAAATACATTGCAACAACAAACAACATTGATGAAGTCAGCCGAAAATAAAGTCGTTTTAGAGGTGGAACCAGTTACATTTAGACACAACATTTTTTTTTTAATAATAACAATCATGAAAATGTTCCAAGAAAGTAAATAAAGTCAATTTAGTTTAATTTAAATCTAAAGATGCAACTAAAGGAATAAAGTCAATTAAATGTGTCTTAAAAAAAAAAAAAAAAAAAAAAAAAAAAAAAAATCGACGAAAAGAAAAAAATGATTCTTATAAGACTGATGTACATGTTAGTAATCATTAGCAACCTGAGAGCCGGAATTTAACAGAGAAATATATTTACATTTTATTTAGACTTATGATGGTTTATTTAGTCATTTAACCCTTAAATGCATGGGTGTTTTGACAAACATTGTAACAGGTAAATGTTACATCGGTGATGTAACCAGGGTTGGGAAGGCAAGGCAAGGCAAGTTTATTTATATAGCACATTTCATACACAATGGTAATTCAAAGTGCTTTACATAGTAGAAATTAAAAAGAAAAAAAACAAGAATAATAAAATAAGAATAATTAAAACAGTTTAGAATAAAAAAAAATAAAAAAAATAAAATTAAATTAAAAAATTAAAAAAAATCTAATAAAACACAGTACAAACAGTGTGACACACAGTGGCACAGTGCTCATTCAGTAAATGCACAGCTAAACAGATGTGTTTTGAGTCTGGATTTGAATGTGACTACTGTAGGAGCACATCTGATCTCTTCTGGAACCTGGTTCCAGCTGCGGCTGGCATAATAGCTAAAAGCAGACTCTCCTTGCTTAGAGTGAACCCTTGGTATTTCTAGCTGATGTGATTCTAATGATCTGAGTGATCTGTTGGGTTTATATTCAGTGAGCATGTCTGCAATATATTGAGGTCCTAGCCCATTGAGTGATTTATATACCAGTAATAATACTTTAAAATCAATCCTAAATGTAACTGGGAGCCAGTGTAAAGACCTGAGGACTGGTGTGATATGTTCATATTTTCTGGTTTTGCTCAGAATTCTGGCAGCAGCGTTCTGTATGAGCTGCAACTGTCTTATGGTCTTCTTGGGGAGGCCCGTGAGGAGTCCATTACAATAATCCACCCTGCTGGTGATGAAAGCATGCACAAGTTTCTCTAGGTCTTGACTGGAAACAAAGCATCTAATTCTTGCAATATTTTTCAGATGATAGTATGCTGATTTAGTTATTGCTTTGACATGACTACTGAAACTAAGGTCTGACTCTAGAGACACACCAAGATTCCTGACTTCATTTTTAGTTGTTTGACCCCTAGCGTCAAGGTATGCATTCACCTTGAGAACTTCATCTTTGTTTCCAAACGCAATGACTTCAGTTTTGTCTTTGTTTAACTGAAGAAAGTTTTGGCTCATCCAACTGTTTACTTCATCAATACATTGGCACAGGGAGTCAATGGGGCTGTAATCGTTAGGTGATAGGGCTAAGTAGATCTGTGTGTCATCTGCATAGCTGTGGTAAGCCATTTGGTTCTTTCTCATTATTTGGCTAATTGGGAGCATATACAGGTTGAACAGGAGTGGAGCAAGAATTGAGCCTTGAGGGACTCCGCATGTCATGGGCGTCCACTCAGACTTATGGTCTCCTATACTCACATAATAACCTCTCCCTTCTAAGTATGACCTGAACCATTTTAGGACCATCCCAGAAAGCCCCACCCAGTTTTCCAGCCTTTCCAGAAGTATGTTGTGATCGACAGTGTCAAATGCAGCACTGAGGTCGAGTAGTACCAGTACTGATAATTTGCCTGTATCAGTATTTAAGCGAATATCGTTTATTATCTTTATGAGCGCTGTCTCTGTGCTGTGATGTGATCGGAAACCAGACTGAAAATTGTCAAAGTATCCATTCGAGTTCAAGAATTTGTTCAGTTGATTGAAGACAACTTTTTCAATGATCTTGCCTATGAAAGGAAGATTTGAGATCGGTCTATAGTTGCTTAATATGGTCTTATCCAGATTGCTCTTTTTCAAGAGGGGCTTGACAACTGCAGTTGTCAAGAAGTAACAAAATACATGTAACAGGATTATCTATTTAAAATACAAAATATAAGTAACTGTATTCCACTACAGTTACAATTTAAATCATTGGAATTTAGAATACAGTTACATTCAAAAAGTAGTTTGATTACTGAACGGATTACTTTGCATTTTAATGTCATTTGTTTCATTTAATATTTAGGGCTTTCACATGGAAACATTTATACATATAAATGATCCAAAGTGCATTTGACCAGCGGTGAAACACTTTCTTATGATGTGTGACATTCATACGAGCAGACAGAGAAGATTTGACCAGAAGAAATAGAAATAAACCTTGTGTAAATTGTTAGCTTTATGCTAAGCTAAAATGCTATTTCTAGCCATTGTACATTCACATGTTACCAGACACAAGCATATTTAATGTCAAGAAAATTCACGTTGGATCATAATTCATTTTTTTTCTAGTAAAACCTTTGATAATAGGGCAAAAATCATATTCTTGATCATTTCAGTATTGTTTTCCAGTAAAAATATCTAAAAATCCTTAAAACAAGATCAGTTTGATTGATCTTGTTGTAGAAACAACACTGCATAAGATATTTGGGTTTTTCAGAGAATGTGTTTTTAACATGTGTATTTTGTATTTTGAGTTTTTATAGTCAAAACAAGTGAAAAAAATCTACCAGTGCTGAAGAAGTAATCCAAAGTATTTAGATTACATTACTGACCTTGAGTAATTCAATGGAATATATTACAAATTTTCCAGCATGTATTCTGTAATCTGTAGTGGAATACATTTAAAAAAGTAACCCTCACAACCCTGAATGTAACATAGACAATATAACAAAGGTAAATGTAACACAGGGAATATGCTACATGTGCAATGTTATATAGGTAAATTTTACATAGGCAATGTAACATAGGTAAATGTAACATAGGTAAATGTAACATAGGGAATATGCTACATGGGCAATGTTATATAGGTTAATGTTACATAAGCAATGTAACACAGGTAAGTGATACATAGGCAATGTTACATAGGTAAATGTAACACAGGGAATATGCTACATGGGCAATGTTACATAGGTAAATATAACACAGGGAATATGTTACATAGGTAAATGTAACATAGGGAATATGTTACATAGGCAATGTTATATAGGTAAATTTTACATAGGCAATGTAACATAGGCAATGTAACATAGGTAAATGTAACATAGGGAATATGTTACATAGGCAATGTTATATAGGTAAATGTAACAGGGAATATGCTACATGGGCAATGTTACATAGGTAAATGTTACAAAGGCAATGTAACATAGGTAAGTTATACATAGGCAATGTTACATAGGTAAATGTAACACAGGGAATATGTTACATAGGTAAATGTAACACAGGGAATATGTTACATGGGCAATGTTACATAGGTAAATGTAACACAGGGAATATGTTACATAGGTAAATGTAACACAGGGAATATGCTACATGGGCAATGTTACATAGGTAAATGTAACACAGGGAATATGTTACATAGGTAAATGTAACACAGGGAATATGTTACATAGGTAAATGTAACACAGGGAATATGTTACATGGGCAATGTTACATAGGTAAATGTAACACAGGGAATATGCTACATGGGCAATGTTACATAGGTAAATGTTACAAAGGCAATGTAACATAGGTAAATGTAACATAGGTAAATGTAACATAGAGAATATGCTACATGGGCAATGTTATATAGGTTAATGTTACATAAGCAATGTAACACAGGTAAGTGATACATAGGCAATGTTACATAGGTAAATGTAACACAGGGAATATGCTACATGGGCAATGTTACATAGGTAAATGTAACACAGGGAATATGCTACATGGGCAATGTTACATAGGTAAATGTAACACAGGGAATATGTTACATGGGCAATGTTACATAGGTAAATGTAACACAGGGAATATGTTACATAGGTAAATGTAACACAGGGAATATGTTACATAGGTAAATTTAACACAGGGAATATGTTACATAGGTAAATGTAACACAGGGAATATGTTACATGGGCAATGTTACATAGGTAAATGTAACACAGGGAATATGCTACATGGGCAATGTTACATAGGTAAATGTTACAAAGGCAATGTAACATAGGTAAATGTAACATAGGGAATATGCTACATGGGCAATGTTATATAGGTTAATGTTACATAAGCAATGTAACACAGGTAAGTGATACATAGGCAATGTTACATAGGTAAATGTAACACAGGGAATATGCTACATGGGCAATGTTACATAGGTAAATGTAACACAGGGAATATGTTACATAGGTA
>JAVLUX010000029.1:38777500-38787500 GCA_032164185.1 Moxostoma hubbsi
GTCATGTCCTGCCATAAACACCATACATGTTTAATGTTTTCTGTATAGTAGACTCATGAATGGAGATGTTAACCAGTTCCAATGATTTCTGCAAGTCTTTATCTGTCACTCTAGGGATCTTTTTTACCACACTGAGCATTCTGAGCAGTGTCCTTTGAGTCACCTTGGCTGGACGGCCACTTCTAGTGAGGGTACCTATAGTACTAAATCATCTTGGCTGGATGGCCACTTCTAGAGAGAGTACCTATAGTACTAAATCGCCTCCATTTAAAGACAGTTTGTCTAACTGTGTACAGATGAATATCTAACGGCCACTTCTAGTGAGAGTACCTATAGTACTAAATCATCTCCATTTATAGACAGTTTGTCTAACTGTGGACAGATGAATATCTAACGGCCACTTCTAGAGAGAGTACCTATAGTACTAAATCATCTCCATTTATAGACAGTTTGTCTAACTGTGGACAGATGAATATCTAATGGCTACTTCTAGTGAGAGTACATATAGTACTAAATCATCTCCATTTATAGACAGTTTGTCTAACTGTGGACAGATGAATATCTAACGGCCACTTCTAGAGAGAGTACCTATAGTACTAAATCATCTCCATTTATAGACAGTTTGTCTAACTGTGGACAGATGAATATCTAATGGCTACTTCTAGTGAGAGTACATATAGTACTAAATCATCTCCATTTATAGACAGTTTGTCTAACTGTGGACAGATGAATATCTAACGGCCACTTCTAGAGAGAGTACCTATAGTACTAAATCATCTCCATTTATAGACAGTTTGTCTAACTGTGGACAGATGAATATCTAACGGCCACTTCTAGAGAGAGTACCTATAGTACTAAATCATCTCCATTTATAGACAATGTGTTTAACTGTGGACAGATGAATATCTAACGGTCACTTCTAGAGAGAGTACCTATAGTACTAAATCATCTCCATTTATAGACAGTTTGTCTAACTGTGGACAGATGAATATCTAACGGCCACTTCTAGAGAGAGTACCTATAGTACTAAATCATCTCCATTTATAGACAGTTTGTCTAACTGTGGACAGATGAATATCTAACGGCCACTTCTAGAGAGAGTACCTATAGTACTAAATCATCTCCATTTATAGACAGTTTGTCTAACTGTGGACAGATGAATATCTAATGGCTACTTCTAGTGAGAGTACATATAGTACTAAATCATCTCCATTTATAGACAGTTTGTCTAACTGTGGACAGATGAATATCTAACGGCCACTTCTAGAGAGAGTACCTATAGTACTAAATCATCTCCATTTATAGACAGTTTGTCTAACTGTGGACAGATGAATATCTAATGGCTACTTCTAGTGAGAGTACATATAGTACTAAATCATCTCCATTTATAGACAGTTTGTCTAACTGTGGACAGATGAATATCTAACGGCCACTTCTAGAGAGAGTACCTATAGTACTAAATCATCTCCATTTATAGACAGTTTGTCTAACTGTGGACAGATGAATATCTAACGGCCACTTCTAGAGAGAGTACCTATAGTACTAAATCATCTCCATTTATAGACAATGTGTTTAACTGTGGACAGATGAATATCTAACGGTCACTTCTAGAGAGAGTACCTATAGTACTAAATCATCTCCATTTATAGACAGTTTGTCTAACTGTGGACAGATGAATATCTAACGGCCACTTCTAGAGAGAGTACCTATAGTACTAAATCATCTCCATTTATAGACAGTTTGTCTAACTGTGGACAGATGAATATCTAACGGCCACTTCTAGAGAGAGTACCAATAGTACTAAATCATCTCCATTTATAGACAGTTTGTCTAACTGTGGACAGATGAATATCTAATGGCTACTTCTAGTGAGAGTACCTATAGTACTAAATCATCTCCATTTATAGACAATGTGTTTAACTGTGGACAGATGAATATCTAATGGCTACTTCTAGAGAGAGTACCTATAGTACTAAATCATCTCCATTTATAGACAGTTTGTCTAACTGTGGACAGATGAATATCTAATGGCTACTTCTAGTGAGAGTACCTATAGTACTAAATCATCTCCATTTATAGACAATGTGTTTAACTGTGGACAGATGAATATCTAAACTCTTCCAGATAACTTTCTAGCAACAATTCTTAATCGTAGGTCTCTTTTTCACGAGGCATGCTCCACATCAGCAGATGCTTGTCAATAGCAAACTCAAAACATTTGAGTGCTTTTTATTAGTCAAAGTAGCTCTAACCCACACCTCCAATCTCGTTTCATTAACTCGATGCCAGGTTTGCCAACTCCTGACTCTAATTAGCTTTTGTTGGCATAATTAGCCTATGGGGTTCACATACTTTTTCCAACCTACACTGTGAATGTTTGAATGATGTATTCAATCTGTACAAGAACAAAACAATAATTTGTGTGTTAGTTAAAACTGATTGTGTTTGTTCATTATTGTAACTTAGAAGAAAATCAAACAACATTTTAAGACAAATGTATACATAAATGCAGGTAATTTCAAAGGGTTCACACACTTTTTCTTGCCACTGTACTAGATGTTTTAATATTTTAGAGTGCTCATAAAGCATGAGAAAGACTCCTATCTAACAGATACAGAACGCAGGTATTGTATTATAGATCTCCTTGATAGAGACATACAGAACATTCCTACAAGATCAAACAGATGCTGAGATCACAAACAGTTATTCATTAACTCTCTGAACCATCACACACTTCAGATCGAGAACGAAAATGACCAATAACTCCATAACGACATGTCTAACAGTTATCTGAGGATAGCTCTTATCTGTTCCACTGAACAATGAAAACACATAAACACACAACTTATTGATCCAAGTCCAATGATTGTAGTTTACAGCTAAACATCAGATCAAGAAAACATTCTTAGTAGTGAATTAGTGAAGATATCTCATAGACACAATGGTTTTCAAACTAAGTAACTCTAACCCCTAAACCCAACCCATCCCCTGAACCCGACACGACCCCTGAACCCGACACGACCCCTGAACCCGACACCACCCCTAAACCCAACTCAACCCCTAAACCCAACACATCCCCTAAACCCAACTCAACCCCTAAACCCAACTCAACCCCTAAACCCAACCCGTCCCCTAAACCCAACCCGTCCCCTAAACCCAACTCAACCCCTAAACCCAACTCAACCCCTAAACCCAACCCGTCCCCTAAACCCAACCCCACCCCTAAACCCAACACATCCCCTAAACCCAACTCAACCCCTAAACCCAACTCAACCCCTAAACCCAACACATCCCCTAAACCCAACACATCCCCTAAACCCAACTCAACCCCTAAACCCAACACATCCCCTAAACCCAACTCAACCCCTAAACCCAACTCAACCCCTAAACCCAACACATCCCCTAAACCCAACACATCCCCTAAACCCAACTCAACCCCTAAACCCAACACATCCCCTAAACCCAACTCAACCCCTAAACCCAACTCAACCCCTAAACCCAACACATCCCCTAAACCCAACTCAACCCCTAAACCCAACACATCCCCTAAACCCAACTCAACCCCTAAACCCAACACATCCCCTAAACCCAACACATCCCCTAAACCCAACCCAACCCCTAAACCCAACCCGTCCCCTAAACCCAACCCGTCCCCTAAACCCAACTCAACCCCTAAACCCAACTCAACCCCTAAACCCAACATGATTTGAAACTTAAAATACTGACATCCGGCTCACAGATTGCATTTTGACATGCTGTAAAATGTTACTCTTTGATTTGTGGGATTAATAGTTGACTGTTTAATCCGTTAAATAAAATTAACGCAATAAATGCAGCGTCCATTGTTTTTCACTTCCTGAAACGTTACTAATGTTTTTCCTCACTTCCTGTGGCTAAAACTGACATATATACATTTTCAGGAGGTACACGCTCGACTACACCACACATCCTAGCACAGAAACTAATTCATTACATGTAACGGATGTCCCGTGCATAATAAATACTGGAGAGGATTTACAGTACGGAGAAGAGAGAATTCACCCGCAAGTGGCGAGACAGGTGTGGGAGAAATATGGGCAAAAGCCGCCAGAGAAAATAATAGTTTTAAGATTTTAAACTTCAGCCAATTAAACTTCAATATTCAATTTGTTTTGTATTTCTGTGTATAGTGTTGCGTTGCATTGGCAATGTACACTTAAGTTTCTCTTGCCAATAAAGCTTGATATTAATTGAATCTGTCCATTTGATCCTATTATTAAAAAAAAAAGTCCACTGGAAAATGCCAAAGGATTTTACTTGTGATGTACTTGTGCCGCGCAACGGCTTGCGTGCATGCGCTTGTGCCGCGCAACGGCTTGCGTACATGCGCTTGTGCCGCGCAACGGGCGCTTGTGCCGCGCAACTGCTTGCGTGCATGCGCTTGTGCCGCGCAACTGCTTGCGTACATGCGCTTGTGCCGCGCAACGGCTTGCGTACATGCGCTTGTGCCGCGCAACGGGCGCTTGTGCCGCGCAACGGCTTGCGTGCACGCGCCTGTGCCGCGCAACGGCTTGCGTGCACGCGCCTGTGCCGCGCAACGGCTTGCGTGCACGCGCCTGTGCCGCGCAACGGCTTGCGTGAACGCGCCTGTGCCGCGCAACGGCTTGCGTGAACGCGCCTGTGCCGCGCAACGGCTTGGGTGCACGCGCCTGTGCCGCGCAACGGCTTGGGTGCACGCGCCTGTGCCGCGCAACGGCTTGGGTGCACGCGCCTGTGCCGCGCAACGGCTTGGGTGCACGCGCCTGTGCCGCGCAACGGCTTGGGTGCACGCGCTTGTGCCGCGCAACGGCTTGGGTGCATGCGCTTGTGCCGCGCGATTATGACTCCAAGACATTACAGCTTTTTTTTCTGTTAAACATCATTTTCTGTAAAACTGCTTTGAATTGATTTTGTGTTGTGAAAAGCGCTATACAAATAAAAATACCTGTAAAATTGTGTCTAATTAACAATGTCTACTTAACATTTTAACATGTCTGTATTTAAATGATTAAAATAAATGATGACTAACCAATTCCTTGCAAGTTCTTCGAGGCAAAGTATGAAGTAAATATGTTTATTCTTGTTTTAACGTACCATGTAACAGATTTAATCACGGTTACTTACACAGAAGTAAATGGGGCCTGTCCAAAAACATTAAGATCATACTGTATTATTAATGTAATTTAATTTGATATGCTCAGAAACTCCAGCTGCACAACAACAGTCTGTGTGTGAATTTGCGTGATAGTTTGTGTTGATTGAGCAGCGCTGCTGGTTGTATAATGACTGATATGAATCTTTATCTTCCTTTTGAAATGTTGATAATGTCAATACATTACTGTCCAAAGGAACACTGTAACACTTGGAGCTATTGGTGCAAATGAACAATGAATTCTTGGCCTCAGACACTTCCATCGAGGGTGCGTTCATTCAGACACACCTCGCATGACTACAGAGTTCTGGGTGTTTTCGGCTGTTGAAACACTTCCTCTTGAGAATATATCCATCTAGAATCTATATATTTGTTTTAAATACTTGCATGACAAACAGACTTTACTTAGTAAATATCATTACAGATATACAGCAAATAAATTAAACGAGAGTTGCGTGACAGTCGAGTCAGATGTCCAGTGACGTCATGTACTGTATAAACACGTCTGATTGTTGTCATGATGTCATATCCATGTGTCTCGAGGGGCACTGGGATCAAACGAACCATACAGGTGACCGCTGTCTCACTCTCGGCTCATGAGGAGACAACTAAGATAACCTTCAACCATCACAACACAGAATACCATCATACACACTGATGAAACAACACAGTGAGAGAGACAGATGCACAGATATACATATAGAGAGAGAGAGAGAGACAGACAGATGCACAGATATACATATAGAGAGAGAGAAAGAGACAGACAGATGCACAGATATCCATATAGAGAGAGACAGACAGATGCACAGATATCCATATAGAGAGAGAGAGAGAGACAGACATACGCACAGATATACATATAGAGAGAGACAGACAGACAGACAGATGCACAGATATACATATAGAGAGAGACAGACAGACAGACAGATGCACAGATATACATATAGAGAGAGACAGACAGATGCACAGTTATACATATAGAGACAGACAGATGCACAGATATACATATAGAGAGAGAGAGACAGACAGACGCACAGATATACATATAGAGAGAGAGAGACAGACAGACGCACAGATATACATATAGAGAGAGAGAGACAGACAGATGCACAGATATACATATAGAGAGAGAGAGACAGACAGACGCACAGATATACATATAGAGAGACAGACAGACGCACAGATATACATATAGAGAGACAGACAGATGCACAGATATACATATAGAGAGACAGACAGATGCACAGATATACATATAGAGAGAGAGAGACAGACAGACGCACAGATATACATATAGAGAGAGAGAGACAGACAGACGCACAGATATACATATAGAGAGACAGACAGACGCACAGATATACATATAGAGAGAGAGAGACAGACAGACGCACAGATATACATATAGAGAGACAGACAGACGCACAGATATACATATAGAGAGAGAGAGACAGACAGATGCACAGATATACATATAGAGAGAGAGAGACAGACAGACGCACAGATATACATATAGAGAGAGAGAGACAGACAGACGCACAGATATACATATAGAGAGACAGACAGACGCACAGATATACATATAGAGAGAGACAGACAGACGCACAGATATACATATAGAGAGAGACAGACAGACGCACAGATATACATATAGAGAGAGACAGACAGACAGACGCACAGATATACATATAGAGAGACAGACAGACGCACAGATATACATATAGAGAGAGAGACAGACAGACAGACACACAGATATACATATAGAGACAGACAGACAGACGCACAGATATACATATAGAGAGAGACAGACAGACAGACGCACAGATATACATATAGAGAGACAGACAGATGCACAGATATCCATATAGAGAGAGACAGACAGACAGACAGATGCACAGATATACATATAGAGAGAGACAGACAGACAGACAGATGCACAGTTATACATATAGAGAGAGACAGACAGATGCACAGTTATACATATAGAGAGAGACAGACAGGCAGACAGATGCACAGATATACATATAGAGAGAGACAGGCAGACAGATGCACAGATATACATATAGAGAGAGACAGACAGACAGATGCACACATATACACATATATATATATATATATATATATACACATATACACACACACACACACACACAGAGAGAGAGAGAGAGATGAGGAGAGCGAAAGAAAGAGACAGACAGACAGAGAGACAATCTCTGATATCAGCTCATAATGTCCTTGTTACTCAGCTTCCCTTCATGTGAATCTCAAATGATACAAATGTGACAGACAGACAGACAGACAGACAGACAGACAGCTCTCCATTGGATTGAATGATATTTACAGACACACAACAACTGTTTGTGTATGTGGTAACAGCAGGACACGGGACAGACACACTGTCACGAGCTGCGTGACTTTATGGGGAGAAAATAGCGCAGATAAAGAGAAGAAACACTCACCAAAGTTTGCTCATAGTGGAGCGCGCGCTGGTCTGATCCGTCCACAGCCATGACTGCAGCTCACACACACACACACACACACACACACAAAGAGAGAGAGACAAAACACTCTCCAGTAACGCCAGTGATACACTCCGCGAGCGTGGACGCGTCAGTGCAGCTCCTGCGTCATGACACAGTGTGACAGATTTCTTGGGATTTCCTTTAAATGTGTGAAAGAAGTTTGTGTTCAGCTGATTTGAGGCGGGACTTACAGACAAACCCCGCCCACTCAGCGCATAGACGGAACACTGAGTGTAACTAAACACAACGAGCTCCCTACCTAGACTACATATTTCAATATTAGTTTTTTCTCTCAGAACACTGATGGTGTCTCAAAATCTAGTGAGCTCCCTACCTAGACTACATTTTTCAATATGATCAGTTTTTTCTCTCAGAACACTCTGAAGGTGTCTCAAAATCTAGTGAGCTCCCTACCTAGACTACATTTTTCAATATGATCAGTTTTTTCTCTCAGAACACTCTGAAGGTGTCTCAAAATCTAGTGAGCTCCCTACCTAGACTACATTTTTCAATATGATCAGTTTTTTCTCTCAGAACACTCTGAAGGTGTCTCAAAATCTAGTGAGCTCCCTACCTAGACTACATTTTTCAATATGATCAGTTTTTTTCTCTCAGAACACTCTGAAGGTGTCTCAAAATCTAGTGAGCTCCCTACCTAGACTACATATTTCAATATAATTATGTTTTTCTCTCAGAACACTCTGAAGGTGTCTCAAAATCTAGTGAGCTCCCTACCTAGACTACATATTTCAATATAATTATGTTTTTCTCTCAGAACACTCTGAAGGTGTCTCAAAATCTAGTGAGCTCCCTACCTAGACTACATATTTCAATATAATTATGTTTTTCTCTCAGAACACTCTGAAGGTGTCTCAAAATCTAGTGAGCTCCCTACCTAGACTACATATTTCAATATAATTATGTTTTTCTCTCAGAACACTCTGATGGTGTCTCAAAATCTAGTGAGCTCCCTACCTAGACTACATATTTCAATATAATTATGTTTTTCTCTCAGAACACTCTGAATGTGTCTCAAAATCTAGTGAGCTCCCTACCTAGACTACATATTTCAATATAATTATGTTTTTCTCTCAGAACACTCTGAATGTGTCTCAAAATCTAGTGAGCTCCCTACCTAGACTACATATTTCAATATAATTATGTTTTTCTCTCAGAACACTCTGAATGTGTCTCAAAATCTAGTGAGCTCCCTACCTAGACTACATATTTCAATATAATTATGTTTTTCTCTCAGAACACTCTGAAGGTGTCTCAAAATCTAGTGAGCTCCCTACCTAGACTACATATTTCAATATAATTATGTTTTTCTCTCAGAACACTCTGAATGTGTCTCAAAATCTAGTGAGCTCCCTACCTAGACTACATATTTCAATATAATTATGTTTTTCTCTCAGAAGACTCTGAATGTGTCTCAAAATCTAGTGAGCTCCCTACCTAGACTACATATTTCAATATAATTATGTTTTTCTCTCAGAACACTCTGATGGTGTCTCAAAATCTAGTGCGGTAACGAGCCCTGGGAAGAGTTCTCTTATCTTTTTGACGGTCTCAGGACACGCCCATCTCTCTCCTCTTCACCTGCTTGACTGACTGAGCACCAGTGGGCGGAGCCAATGGCGCAATGACGGCAAAAACGCATTGCGGAAGAGGAAGAGTCATTGTGATGTCACAGTTCTCTCTGTACAGCTCAAATTAAATCTTTATCAGCGTATTAAATGTTTTAAGAGGTTAACTTGGTACGTAAATGAATAACATTTATTTGCAACATTTATTCGTTATTTTCTCAAGTAACGTTCACAATATAGAGATTCTTTAAAGCCAATAAATGTAAACGAGTAAAACATCAAAGCAACTGAAGTGGATTTCTTTCATTGTGTCATTAACATGAAACAGTTCTGCTTAAACCTCCAAACATTGCACATTAACGAGAATCCCTGAAATCATTGCATTTATTTTGAGCCTGAATGCACATTTGCTTTAGTAACTTTTGTCTCTATGTTTAGCTGAAATCACTGTGAACACAAATCCAGATGCTCAAAAAAAAGCACATAAAGGCAGCATAAAAGTAATCCAGTTGTTACATTAGATTAGATTAAAATGTATTGCGGCAAGTACAGACCAAATAAAATATAGAAGCTTCTAATTAGAAGTGCAAATAGCAATATAGATATACAGTATTTATTTATAATAAATTAAAATGTTAATTTCACTATGTTAAAGTGCAAAAAAACTATTATATATATATATAAAATTTGTACTTTAACAATGTTCATTTTAATGTATTATATCA
>JAVLUX010000029.1:38795000-38805000 GCA_032164185.1 Moxostoma hubbsi
TCAAAGATGAACGAGAAACAAGGCGTTGCTCTTTGCCAAAGCGGCGGTTTATCTGCGGCGAGAACGCAAACGCCGGTCTGTCTGGGTCCACAAAACCATTCAATCTCGGAGTCAGACACCTTTCCACGCAGTATTTGTCTTAAAAATGTCCTTGTACGTGGGAAGAGACGTATCATAGAGCGCTGGACAATTGCTAACAGCAAGAATTATCCTTTCATCCATCAGAGAGAAGCATCACGTGAGCTCTCCCGTCTTCTCTCCTATTGGCTGTCGCTTCGGTAAGTCGCTCTTCATTTGAATAAAGTTGAACTTGTCTCAACTTTGTCGCGTCGCTGGACACGCCCACATCTAATCGCCAACGGTCGTGACAGCTCGTGTCGCCGGAAGTCACTGCGCTCTCGTTGAAAATGAACGGGATGTTGTCGCGGTCTCGCGCGATGTCGCTATCAGTGTGAACGCAGCTTAAGACATTAAAACAAATTCTCCTAGTGACATTTTTTTTTCACCGTCACCGTAAATAAGGGATAACGTTGGAAGCTAAACAATGCTTAGTGGGATCCGAACAAGGTTACAAATGGCGCACAGAGAGAGAGAGAGAGAGAGAGAGAGAGACTCACTCCTGGTGGCCGAAGCCGAGTTCGGGAAGGTACGGCAGTTTTTTAATGCGGATGATGGAGTCGTAGATGGACGGCTGAAGACTCTGTGCGATCATGTTGGAGAGAATCACTGCAATCAGGATCGGCAGACCGTAGCTGATCTGTCCCGTCAACTCCATCATGATCACTGCGGTCGAGAACGTGTGTGTGATGCCCGCCGTCAGCGCTGCCGCTCCTGTACACAAAGAGAAAGAGAGGTTCATTTCACAGCCGATCACAATCAGCACAAAGCAAGTTACTCGTGTGTTTCTCACCCACAACAGCGTAAGCTCCGGGCACTATGGGGTAAACGCCGTCTTCACTGTTAATGCCATCTGGAAACCACGTGGCCAAACCTTCGCCCACCAAACGCCCGAACGCGGCACCTGAAACATGCGGAAACACACACTCATTCCTTTACTTGTGACTGCAAAAGGTCTCATGGTCTTGAAAGGTGACGACACCAAACACATTCTTACCGATGACGAAAACCGGGACGAAGGAACCACATGGTATAGGAAGTGTGATGGAAAGAGCCGACATCCAAAACTGAACGGGACACAAGAGGAAAGCACATGGGCACGAGCGCTTTTCAAGAAGTGTCTTTGACAGTCGTACAGGTGTCCTGATGTGAACGTGCATTTGTGTGCGTTTGTTTACCTTCATGACAACGAAGATGGCGAGGATGATGAAGACGTTTGCTTGTGGGTTTTTCCAGGCGGCTAAGTGATCGTCTTCATCAAAGTCTTGCACGATTCCTTCCTTTGCCCAGGTGCGATTGTCAAAAAACGAAATCAAGGAATCTCTTTGCGTAAGCTGTAAAAGGACAAATAAAAACGATCATTTAAATGATTTTCTTTTGATGTAGAGATAAAATCCTAGAGATTATCATGGGTACCTTTATTATAAAAGGCTCAGCACAGAAACAATAGAGGTCAATGTAATGTCCCCTCACCTACAGATGAACAAACAGGTGTGTGTATGATTTACCTGTCCTGCCATGAACTGCCCAAAGCCCGGAGGGAAAGTGAGTGTTGATATCAGTAGAGACACCAGAGAGGAATACAGGAAACAACTACACACAAGACGTGTCTGGATATAAGACTACAGATTGACCCAAACACTGCCACAGTCCCAACACGAAAAATTTACAAAAACAATATTTCGTACAATAAAATTCCAGCTCGAGGAGCAAAAGACATGCTCAAATTTGGTGTATTTATCTTTTATTCAGATTTATGCTCAAATTGCATTGCTGTTAATTTCATTTGTAGTTTTAAAATGAATTGTGTTTAATTTCAAAAATAAAACACACACACACACACACACACACACAAACATACACACATACATACATACACACACACACACATATATACACATATACATGCACACACGCATTCACAAACATACATACACACACAGACACTAACACACATACACGAGCACTCACAAACATACACACACACACACACACACACACACACACACACACACACACAAACACACAGACACACACACACACACACACACTCACAAACAAACATACATACACACACACACACACACACATACATACACACACTCACAAACATACATACACTAACACACACACACACACATACATACACACTAACACACACACACACACACACACTCACAAACATACATACACACACACACACACTCACACACACACTAACACACATACGCACAAACACACACACACACACACACACTCACAAACAAACATACATACACACACACACACACACACACACACACTAACACACACAAACACACACAAACAAACATACATACACACACACACTCACAAACATACATACACACTAACACACACAAACACACACAAACAAACATACATACACACACACACACTAACACACATACACACACACACTCACAAACATACATACACACACACACTCACACACACACTAACACACATACATACACACTAACACACATATACACACACACTAACTTCTTCATGAGGAAGTTGTTGTTGGTTTTCAGTTTCTTCACAGCTCGAGTAATTTGACCATTTAAATACACAAAAAAGGCACCACCAAACCCACATGCTATCCTGCAGAGAGAGAGAGAGAGAGAGAGAGAGAGAGAGAGAGAGAGGGAGATGGAGGGAGCAACAAATCACAAAATTATGAGTGTTAAATTCAACTATGTTGAAGAGGTGTTTGTTACAGTTGTATCCAGTCACAGGTGTCAGCTCCTTCAAATGTTTGTTCAATCGAAACCATTGAGTTGCTAAACTATTCTGAACAACATTTTGAGAATTATTTTGTACAAATTACACAATGCGTTACTCTTACAAACAAACATAAAAAGCTTTTTACCAGAACATCAAAGTAAATGTACATAATCAGAAGCAATGAAAACAATAACAATCACATTGAATAAATCATATTATAGATACAATCCCATCATCATAATTATGTAATTGGAACGGACCCCAACAGAGCGAAGGCTGGAATCTCTTGGAGGTCAAAGGGAAAGTCCAGCCTGTACTTCGTTGGATAGAGAGCCACAATCGTTTCTGAGAGAGAGAGAGAGAGAGAGAGAGAGAGAGAGAGAGATGTGCATTACATACAAGTTCATACAAGCTGTTGCTTGGCAATTGTAAACAGCTTACAGCTAAAGAACTGCACTGTTATGGAAAAAATACAAAGTTGCTTTCAAATAATGCATACTGAATTAAGTTTATTTTTCTTTCAGCAGCCAAATCTGTGGAATGGAATTTAAGCAAAGTAAAATGTATTAAATGGGTAGCCGAAAGCATCATGAAATTAGCCAGGTACTTATTAACCAATCAAGCAAAGTGTGGGTGATAGAGGTGGACCGATGTATCGGTTTTACCAATTAATCTGTGCCGATAGTTTTTTAATTAATCAACAAACCTCATCTAGTGATATATTCACACACAAACCTGCTATAAATATCTTCATATTGTAAATTCTTGCATATAGAGCATTGTAACGGAGCCATGTTCCCAGTGAATTTCAGGCTTGTTTATAGTTAAAAATCCAGCATTATGCACCAAAATCTTAATTTTTCTTGCAAACTGCTTTTGGGATTTTATTCATTTTGAACTCTTGTAGCCTCAATTTCTGTGCTGTCATAGTAAAGAAATACTAAGAAATGTTTTATCATTCTATAAATAGATTTTTTTTTTTTTAAACTATCGACCGATTAGTCTACTATCATCCTTTTCCACCACCTTGGTTATCGGTATCGGCCAAATCCACTATCGGTCGACCTCTAGAGGGGAATGCGCAAAACTTCTTTGGAGTTTTCTGTGTGCACATATTTCCGTCTGAGCCTGGCAATACGTCACTTGAGGCTGTGAGTTTAAGACCCCTTACCCATGGTATAAATCTCTGTAACGCACGTCCTTTTATGGATTATTGCTTTATGAATGCACACGCGCACACACACGCACACACACCTTCCTCTTTGTTCCATACTGGCAGAAGTCTGAAGATGAAGGCACCGAATGTAGAAGACACTAATCCTCGCCAGTAGTTTCGTACGACAAAAAATGTGGAAGTGACCTCAATGCTAAACAACACACCTGAAACACACACAAACTCCAAAAATCACACACACACACACAAGTCAACACCCCAAAATATCAAAATAATATACTGTATATAAAAATAACAAGGGATTCGTGTCCATGAGTATTTGTATGTAACACGTACACATATTCTTGTGTGTTTGGATAGACACTGAAACATACAATGTTAATGTATTGACAGCATATCAACAACTTTAGAAAAGTACAACAAATCCTCTTAAAGGGATAGCTCATCCAAAAATGAAAATTCAGTCATTGTTTACTCACCCCTGTGTTGTTGTAACTCTATATGACTTTCTATCTTTTTCTCAACAGAAAGGGAGAAATTGTGCATAAATGTTGTGCTCAGTGATGTCATACAATGGCAGTTTATGGTGACCACTTCTTCAAGCTTCAAAAGAACTCAAAAGTATAATTCAGAAGTCTAATTAATTATTCATGAGACTCATGATTGTTATTAAAGTATACGATAAGATTTGATGAGAAACAAACTGAAATATAATGTATTATTAAGTTAAAATGTTACTGAATGTTGATCTCCTGTGTGCGTCCATGATAGGACATGAGTGCAACGTTTCACGCAGCCCCTCGCAACATTGGGGCGTTCAAGCGAAAACTTGTTGCGTTTATCTAAAAACAGCGATAGTGACAACAGAACACAACACAACTGCACACAAAACAGAGAACAAAATTTACTAAACATGTCTGAAGAGTTTGTAGTCCAAGAATTGATGCATTTCTATGCCCAGCCTTATTATTTTTAACAGAGTACTCGGAAATCAAACAGAAACACAGAGGAGGCTACAGGACGCCACAGTCACACCGTGTCCTAACCTGACTCAAACGACACGTGATAAAAGGAATATTTTCACTGTTAATCAGAGTTTCTGTCCTAACCAGTAGTGACGAGCGACGGGACCTTCTATTGATCACTTGTTTTCTATTTTCGGCCTCTCGCGGGTAACTTCGTCCACTGTGAACTGGCACTGGTCTAAAAACTTTCAAATAATAAGGCTGGGCATAGAAATGCATCAATTGTTCAACTACAAACTCTTCAGACATGTTTAGTAAGTTCTGTTCTCTGTTTTGTGTGCAGCTGTGTTGTGTTCTGTTGTTACTATCATTGTGGAGGACCTGTTTTAGATAAACAAAACATGTTTTTGCTTGAACGCCCCAATGTCGTGAAGGGCTGCATGAAGTGTTGCTCTTGTGTCCTTGAACTCGAACAGGAGATCAAAAGTCAGTGAATATTTTCACTAAATGATACATTATATTTCAATTTGTTTCTCATCAAATCTTATCGTATACTTTAATAACAATCACGAGTCTCATGAATAATTAATTAGACTTCTGAATTATACTTTTGTGTTCTTTAGTAGCTTGAAGAGGCGGTCACCATAAACTGCCATTGTATGACATCACTGAGCACAACATTTATGCACAATTTCTCCCTTTCTGTTGAGAATAAGATAGAAAGTCATATAGAGTTACAACAACACAGGGGTGAGTAAACAATGACTGAATTATCATTTTTGGGTGAAGTAGTCCAGTAAGATTGGTGGGAACTGGAATTGATGGGACCTATGTGAGGGTACCTCGGCAGGTCACTGAGTGCACACACACACACACACACACACACACACACTCTGTGTTCTCACCTCCAATGGGAGCTCCAAAGCAGCATCCAATCCCAACAGCACAGCCAGTTGTGATCATTTCAAGGTTCCTCAACTCATTCTGTTCAACGCAACACACACACACACACACACACACACACACACACACACACACACACACTCACTTAGCTATGTAAATGTGGGTATACCATAGACTTATATCGTTTTAATATCAAATTAATTATAATGACTGCCGACTAACCCTACCTCTAAAAGAAAACATTTTTCTTTTTCAGATTTTTTAAGAAAACATGATTTATTTTATTTATGACTTGTTATGAATCACTTGAATTAACTGGTTAATGCTTCATATAAAGCTGTCAAAATACCATACTGCACTGTAATATTTTTCTTTAAATTACCTTATAAATACTACTAAATAAAGACATGAACTTGCAGAGAAGAGCGGCACATATACTGCCAATGTGCACGAACGGCCCCTACAGGAGAGAAAACACACAAAAACACATTAAAACGAAATCACTTAAATTAATTTAAATTATGATCAATGAAATGGTTTATGCTGGCAGTGGCTTGTGAAGCATGTCAAGAAGACAACTTAAAAAAACGAAATGCAAAGAAAGCTGCTGGTCCTGACTCGGTTGCATCAGGAACACTCAAACACTGTGCTGATCAGCTGTCTCCTATCCTACGGACATCTTCAACTGGTCATTGAGCCCCTTCTCCCCTCGCGGTCGGCGGCCGCTCCTCCGCTTCCAGGCGGCTGGGCTCCTCGTCCCCGGGCAAATGGCCTGAATACTGTTCCAGCATGCTTTAAGACATCGGTCATCGTCCCAGTTCCAATAAAACAAACTGATCTAAATGATTACAGACCAATATCGCTTACCTCTGTTGTCATGAAGATATAATTTCTTAAATCCGGTACTCAGGGTTTCCTGGACCCACTGCAATTTGTCTACAGAATCAATAGATCTGCAGACGATACAGTTAATATTGGGCTTCACTTTGCATAAAAGCACATACACTCTCCAAAGACATATGCCAGAATCATTATTGTAGATTTCTGCTCGCCTTTAATACCATTGTCCCTGAGCTTCTACAAGAGAAACTCATCACTTTGCAGGTATCTGGCTCCATCTGCACGTGGATCACTAACTTCCTCTCTGACAGGAAGCAGTTTGTGAGAATCTGTCAACATTTCTGAAGCCCCATTCACTCAACATTGGAGTGCCACAAGGTTGCGTCCTCTCTCCCGTCTTATATTCGCTCTACACTAATGACCGCGTTGCCAGCAAAACGTCTGTGAAGTTGATTACATTTGCAGATGGCATTACTGTGATTGGACTCATCACCAGTGGTGATGAGTCAAAGTACCACCAGGAGGTTCAACAACTAGCCTCCTGGTGTAGCCGGGACAACCGCAAGCTCAACGCACTGAAAACCACAGAGATGCGCATCGACTTCAGGAAACACACTTCCTCCCCCAACCCTCATCCTCAATAACTCATGAGTGAGCACTGTCATTTCGATCAAGTTTCTGGGAACTATGATCATGCGGGATCTCAAATGGCATCCTCATGTCTGCCATCACTACTGGTTTGGTGCGGCATTGTGGCATGGTGGAGGGCGGGACCGGGTCCTCTTCCTTGCCTGTGAGCGGGAACCGCTTTACATTGGTGCCGAAACCCGGGAAGGATGAGGGATACGCCGTAGCGGAGTTCTCGCCACTACCCCAACGAAGCAGCCGCGGCCATTTGCCCGGGGACGAGGAGCCCAGCCGCCTGGAAGCGGAGGAGCGGCCGCCGACCGCGAGGGGAGAAGGGGCTCCTGGCCGACCGCCTGGAGCGAGGAATGCCGCTGCCAGGGGCGGAGGAGACCCCCTTCTGGGTGCTGAAACATGGCAGGGTAAGAGACCGCCGACCGCGAGCGGGGAGGGGCTCTGAATCCGACCACCTGGAGCGAGGAAACTGCTGCCAGGGGCTGGGGAGTCCCCTTCCAATGGCAGGGTGTTCCATCCACCAGGGGCTGGAGAGCTACCTCCGATCCGTCCGGAGAGGCGCGGTTGCCGTTCGGTAGAGGGTGGAGGAGTGGCTGAGGAACAAGCTACGGCGTATCAGAGAACCGGCGAGTATGTTTTCATCCCCCCCAGGGGATGTACGTCAGGCCAGGGGTCCCCAGCCTGAAAGAATGAGGGAGGATGTGGCACGGTGAATGGATTAACAAGTCTACAGAGGCAGAATATTTGTTTGAGTGAACTGAGGCATTTGCGAGTGCACAGGACACATTTTGAGCATGCAATCACACTCTGAGCGATTTAAGCGCATCTAGATTTGTACCCGAGTGAAGGAAGGTGTGTGTGTGTGTGTGTGCGTGTGTGTGTTTGTGTCTGTGTGTCTGTGTGTGTGTATGTGTGTATGTGTGTGTGTGTGTGTGTGTGTGTGTGTGTGTGTGGGTCTGTGTGTGTGTGTGTGTGTGTGTGTGTGTCTGTGTGTGTGTGTGTGTGTGTGTGTGTGTGTGCTTGCGTGTGTGTGTTTGTGTCTGTGTGTATGTGTCTGTGTGGGTCTGTGTGTGTGTGTGTGTGTGTGTGTGTCTGTGTGTCTGTGTGTGTATTCACCTCCTTGCCAATAGGCAGTTCACTGCCCAGGACACATATCAGACTGATGATTTTGGCCACTAATGTTTTGAATGTGAGATATTCCTTGAGCACCACTCCTCTCAGGACCGTCTTCATCTCAGGAATACCCGAACCTGAACGAAATACAAAAGCAGGTAATAACTGTAGAATTATGTTGAAATTAAAGGAGGTCTCTGTGTGCGATTGGTTTGCTATAATGGATGTCACTGAAAGGCTCATAAATCTGCCAAATCATGTCCTCATTTTTTTATTTTAATATATTAATTAACAGGTTTCTGTGAGGGTTAGGTTTAGAATAAATATATGTTTAGCAAATATAAAAAGTTAATATGACAAGTTTGTGTGTGTGTGTTTGTGTGTGTATGAGTGTGTTTGTGTGTTTATGTGTGTGTGTGTTTGAGTGTTTGTAAGTGTGTGTATGTGTGTGTGTGCGTGTATATGAGTGAGTGTGTGTGAGTGTTTGTGTGTCTGTGTGTGTGTGTGTGCTTGTGTGTGTGTGTGTGTGTGTGTGTGTGTGGGGGGGGGGGGGGGTCTCACCAGCAGCCTGAATTGCAACTATGTTTGTGAATCCTGCAGCGAAACACATGAGAATGGCAGAATAAATGACCCACGCCAAATACTGCAGGAACACATTACTGTCCGACACGTGGTAGATCCACCTGTGTGCTGTAGAGAGAGAGAGAGAGAGAGAGAAGACACAAGAAAGGTGTACAATTAAAAGGTGTATTTATATACTTTAACAATAAAGAGGTTTTTGTATCCTGGTGGATAGAAGCAATGAGTGAGTCCTTGCAAATTCTGAGGTCATGCGACGTTGTATATAATGTCTGGCATCAACCTACAATCTTTAGCTGAAAGTAAAAAGGCGATGACCTCGAGGCGTACACTCATCATGATTTATACAAGATATTAAATTGAACATAACAGCAATATAAAAAAAATTACAACCGGTGATTCGCCACTAGGGGGCGCTTCCGTCATCTTCAATTTGTTATGATTGAATCAACTGATTCGTCCACTGACAAACAATGGAAGTGAACGATGACGATTTGTAAGATTTGTAAATTAAAACAAAACAAAAAACAATCAAGAAAGAATAAGATATTTACATATTTACAATTAAGCGGAAAACGAGTGAACAATACTCAGCATCGTCACGTTAAACATCGAATGAATCACGTCCTGACAGATTGAAAACACTTAAACACAAACCATCGATGAAGAGGAAGACGAAGATATCCATGAGGAAGCTGATCAGTGCCATGACGAATCCCAGCAGCATGAGGAAGATCCAATCTGCCCCGAACCCAGACGTGAAGAACCGCAGACAGCGCAATAACCAGCCTTGACAGAAAGAAATACATTACCCAGAATGCATCAGAATGCACCTGGGCCTCACAGTGGTACGACAGAGTTTTAATTACGCTAACATAATGTGAAAAGCCTCTTCCTGAGGGTACCTTGGGAAAATGAGCCT
>JAVLUX010000029.1:38810000-38835000 GCA_032164185.1 Moxostoma hubbsi
GTCTATTACGATGGACTTCAGAGGATGAACTGATGCCAACTCCAACCATAAGACATGGGATACTTCATATGCCATTGCTTGAACCTTGGACGGACCACTCCGAACCCCACCGATTGATCATTGCCCGCATCACCTTTGTCTATTGATGGACTACACTCTTATAATGGAATAATCTGACTATCAATTAATTGCCAACAAACCCCTTCATCAGCCAATTAACAAGGACAATTGCATCTATGTGAACTCCTGCAGTTAATACAGATGAATTTCAAAGACATTAGTCATTAATCTTACAGTTCATACAAAATCTTTGTTTAAACACTGACACTTAACACTTACTTAACTTACAAATATTAAAACTTGTTCTGCACATAAATACTAATATTGTCCTTATCTATCATGTTGTCCCACAGTGAGTCTGGTTTCTCCCAAGATTATGTTTCAGTATAAATCAACATATTATGGAGCCTTCGGCTTCCTCACTGGGGTTATAAATACAATTATTATTATTTTTTAAATTATTTATTTGTATACACAATTTACAATCATATTTAATCAAACTACATATTGATCAGCGTTAGACATTATTACAGTTTCATTTTCGGTTAATGCCTGATCTTTAAAGCTGCTTTGGATCCAACCAGTTGTGAAAAGTGCCATACAAATACAAATGACTTAACTTTTATAGGATTCAAACACAGCAACAGCTTCACTGCACGAGAAGTCAAGTGCACTCACACCTGAGCATGCGCAGTTCACTGTTCTCTTCACCTGAGAAACGAAACTGATAGAATCTCGAGCATTGTTGCCAACTTAGCGACTTTTCAGACCCCTTTAGCGACATTTTTTCAAAAAAGCGACTAGCGACAAATCTAGCGACTTTTTGGACAAACCTTAGCAACTTTCCAAATTCCAAATATCGCCAGTACTGCAAGCGTGAGGTCTTACTTCCCCGCTGAAAATATGTAATTGAGAACCGTTTTACTGGACATTCGGCTATATACTTATATAAAAACAGTATGAGCACGGTTTAGGGGAGATAACCGTTATTATAAACTGAAGTAGGCTACAGTACCGACAAATTAGGCAGAATGCAAATACGACGCGATGACGTCATTAATATGCTAATGACGCATGACGTCATCTGGCGACATTTAGCTACTTTTCGAGCAGGCTTTAACTACTTTCCATTGAAAATAGTTGGCAACACTGCGTGCACTCACACCTGAGCATGCACAGTTCACTGTTCTCTTCACCTGAGAAACGAAACTGATAGAATCTTCTCGAGACGACAAACTCCAGAGGGTTAAGAAAGAAGGCATAAAAGTACTCAAATACCGACACATCTCACGGTAAGTTGACAATAATACTAAATTATATGTCTTAAAATCATTAAACTGTTCCATTTATACGTTAGGACATTAGTTATCAGATAGTATTTAAAGCCTTCACGCTACAGTTCTTCACAGGGCGTGGCTTCAAATTCAAACTCGACCGTTACAGTCGATTATTTTTTTAACGTTTATTTTTCACAAGAATATTTTCGGTAAGTGGCACATTTCTGAGAGATATCCTTCGGTCTGTGTAGGCTAGTTTCAATCCAGCTGTCGTGCTGTTTTGTTATCGACAAAGCGAAAAGGCGGAAAATAAAATAACGACATTTGCCGCCCTTCTGCCCGTTTCCATACAATTGGTGTGCGTGATGACGTCATGCCTAAAAACACACTTTGCCTCATAAGTTTTAGTTCAGCGCAAAATAAATCAGCCCTTAAGTCGTTTCCTTTCAGAAATGTGTTTATCGCTAATTCGCCTCCCAGATGTCCCTATTATTTTTCCTCAGAAGTGTTGTTAAAATGGGGAGAGTATTGAGACAGTTCATTAAAATTAGCCAGTTTACTATAAAATTAATTTACAAATAAAAGCAATCAGAAGAGGAGGAATTGCAATCAAAAGGGAGCAGTTGCTCTTCTGGTAATATTGGTCCTGATTTTGGGGATATCGCAGGTTGGCACCAGTTCCGACCCGAAAGCGGATCGTCATCATCGATGTGTATATGATGTGTGCACAGATATTAAAGAAACATTGATGCGTGTAATATCAGTGTTTACATGTATGATTCATACATTCATTCCTGATATTCAGTATTTTAAACAATCATCTAATCTAAAGCATCTCCATGACAACTGCATCATGTCCCGCATATTTCTCCAGCCACTTTTAACCACCAACTGAACTTGATCATCATCTAAAATGTATTTTAGCTTCATAATGCAATTTTATATTTTCTGAAGAAGCAGTAAATGCGATCTGAGGTAATGATGGTCAGATTTAAAATATTTAAACGTTTTAATGTTCAAAATCTCGTTTTCTGAAAGTGAACGCGGGCGGCATTGGACAAATAGTTCTGATAGTTTATATTCTTGAGAAAAGTCTAGAACATTCTGAGAACGTCATTCAGACGACTTTATTCTTCTACAGAACAGGGTACGACTAATTTATTTTGAGAAAAGGTCTAAAAATATATAGATTTTTTCGTTTGGTAAATTTTAGTTTTTTATTTAATGCTTTTTTTCGTTTGGTACTTTAAATTTAATACAGGGGATTTTGCCGGCATTTTTGCAAAAGTAGACTAACGATAATTTAATAGAATTGGGCTGTAAGTGTTCCAACAACAAAAAACAAGCTGAAGCTTTTCAACTAGTATTGTGTATTTATTATTTTAAATCATCTTTGTGCACAGAAATTATGTTTTGTGGGCTTATTCCGTGATTATTTTAAATGGTGTGAAAAATACATTTTTATATCGCAAACAGTGGCCATTAATTTTTGTTCTCCTTGTACTTGTTGATAACCGGTGCATGATACAAGATATTTGTGTTGGCACTCCTGGAGTGTCACGTTTGCAGATCGGATCTATATGCCATAAAGATCAATCCATAATCACGTACAACGAATTGGCTTTCAATACTGTCGTCATGGTAACACAGGCTAACGATTGGGGCAAACTCTTTCACGTGACACTACATTTTTGCGTTAATTCCAATTTTATCACGAATAAGTGTTTCCAGACCAATTTTTCACAACATTTGTTCAGTTGTCCTGCAGGTCTCTATAATACAGCAAACAGAAAATAGTGGAAAAGCTTGTATTTGCTCCATTGGCTAAACATGAGTTAAATGGCGCCATCTGGTGGAAAATATTAAAAATGTAAATTTTGAAGCCAGGACTCTGGAATAAAAGCTGAATATCATAGAATCCATGATTGTATGCTTTAATGGCACTGTGATCAAATATTGCAGTTTTAATACACACCTGTTCACAAAGTTATAAAACGAAAATGAAAAAGTCAAAGGTCACACAAGGGTTAAAAACTGACCCTGTGTGTTCTTTTGAAAATATATAATATTGTTAATTAGAACTGGCCTATGTGAGATGACTTAAATTAGGACATTTAATATGTGTGTCTATTTGTTTTATGAATTTCTTTTGTGTTCATGTGATCTTCCATGTGCAGGCCTGTAATTATTATGAGATATTACATCTAAAATGAATCTTAATGAGGAGAGAAAGGAGGGAGATGTTCACAATCACAGAGCAACATCTCCAGATCCCAGCGGTGTCTCTATGAATAGTAGCAACTCCATGTTTATTCCTCCTAATCTCAGTGATGGAGCAATGACCTCTGACCCTGAGTGAGTATACGAACGTAGAGGGTGACTGAACTTCTGCAAACTACAATGAAGCACTATTGAATGTACATTAAACTGTATTGTATGTCTTTTGTTTATTTTCAGATTCATTTTGCATTATTAAGACATTAATAACAGTCAATTATACCATTACACGGAAATATAGCAAGATAACTACTTTAAAAGTTGTTATTACGGGTTTTACAACATGCCGTGAATGCAGCATGAGTCTCCTTATTCCATGGAACACACAATTAGATACTTTACAGAATGTCTAAGCTGCTCTTTTCCATTCAATGAAATCATACAGTTATCAGGAGTCGTCAAGCTCTAAAAATGACATAAAAGCACCATTAAAGTAGTCTGTATAACTAGTGCACTATATTCCCAGTCTTCTGATCCCATTCAATAGCTTTGTGTGTATGGATAAAAAAATGTAAGATATTATTCACTGTAAATCTTAACCAAGACTAACAGCTGTGAATGAACGGTATGACTTTCTTTAGTGGAGCACAAACGGACAAATTTGTTAAAATATTCATGCAGCTTTTTGCCATTTATTGAGAGTGAATAGTGGCCATAAGATCACTTTGTGCACGAAATTTAGCTTGTTATTCCCTCCCAAATCAAATCATTGATCAACTTCAGTTTACAGCAGCCAAAACAAATGAGGTTTGATGTTATTGATGTACAACCTGTGAGTAAATAATGACCGAGTTTTCATTTTGGGGTGAATTATTCAATTAAAGGGATGAGAGACGACTGGTGAAACGCAAACCCAAATTGTTCAGTAGACGGGGCAAAAGATATATAATGTGAATTATTTCAACACATTTTCTCAGTATCGTCAGAAGCAAGAGAAAAAGAGCAACATCTCCAGATCCCAGCGGTGTCTCTATGAAGAGTAGCAACTCCATGTTTATTCCTCCTAATCTCAGTGATGGAGCAATGACCTTTGACCCTGAGTGAGTATACGCATGAAGTGGGTGTTTTAATTGTGGGATGTTTGATGTGAGTCAGTAACACAGAATGCACACAGAGATTACATTAAATAAAGTGAATTGTCATCATTTCAGTAGTTAATCATTGCATCAGTGTTGTGACAGTGTTCCTTTAAAAGCATCATTTGCTGAAAACAATAATCGTAGGGCAGGATGCACCAATAAGGACTTTAGTACTAATGCGTGATTTGCTCTAACAGTGATTCAAAATCTTAAAATCTTAAAAAAGAAGTTGTTGCATGGTTCAGTCAGTCAGTTATCATCACAGAATAAACCCAGATGGGAGGACATTGGCAGACATACATTGTCCCTTACATTAAAAGAAGACTGGACTGACAATTAGCTGAATTATGCACTTTCTCTGTATCTCCAGGAGGAAAAAAAAGAGACCAGCATCTTCAATATCCAGCCGTGTGTCTATAAAGAGTAACAACTCCATGTTGATGACTCCCCCTGATCTCAGTAATGGACCAGTGACCTCTGACCTTGTGTGAGTAAAAACTTAAATTGGTGTGGGATGATATAAAGACCATTCATATATTTGAAAAGCCTTTAACAAAGAGATTAAATGAGAAACTAAATTTAATTTCCATTTTCTATAGACTGTGCATTAAACACATCATACGCGGCTCTGTTAAGAGGAGTTCGTTTTATTGGGTTGAATTTGACAAGCTGAATTGTTGGTTAAGAGCCAATGATTAATCATTGCAATGATCGCCCGAGTACTTGATTAATCATTGTAATCGTTAGATTAGTCGATTATCAAAATAATCATTAGTTGCTGTTAGGGCTGGGCGGTGTTGGACGGAATAAAGTGTCCAGCGGTAAAGATGGTAAATGGTCTGCACTTACGTAGCGCTTTTTCAACCTTAGCGGTATTGAAAGCATCCAAGGCGCTAGCCTGCCATTGGTAGCAACTTGGGGTTCCAAATTGGGAGAAAATGGGATGTGTGTATGTATATATATATATATATATATATATATATATATATATATATATATATAGAATTGACTAGAATAATCAAGCATCCAAATTGAGATATTATTTAACATTCTTTGAGATTCTAATTATAATCACAATATAAATTCGGTCTTAACTATATATAAAAATGTAAGACACTGCAACAACACACACCAGAAAAGATGAACACACGTAAACAATCCACTGGAAACCGCCATTGGACCAGTGGCATAGCGCTTATATTACTCACATTACTCTTACACTGTACTACAATACATCATAATCTGCAAAATATTGGAAATAATATCAGTCCTAAAATAAAACCTTGAGGGTCTATTCAATTTTATCTCCATTTTTTTTAGTTTCTCTGTTCTTCTTAATATCTCTGCAGTGGGGAAAGAGCTGATCTGATCAGATCTTGGACGTCCAGCCAGAGAGAAGCAGTGGATGATGTCCTACAGAGAGTCAAAGACACTCACAAAACCATCATGAATAACAAGTATGAGAGTTTATTTGAGGGACTCAAACTACAAGAGAATCAAACCCTCCTGAACAGGATTTACACACAGCTCTACATCATCGAGGGAGAGAGTGAAGGAGTGAATGAAGAACATGAGGTTTTACAGATGGAGAAAACAGCAGGAACTCGACACTTACAAGACACTCCAATCAACTGCAATGACATCTTTAAACCTGAAGCAGGACGTGAGGAGAAGAGAACAGAGCAAATAAAGACTGTTCTTACTAAAGGCATCGCTGGAATTGGAAAAACAGTCTCTGTGCAGAAGTTCATTGTGGACTGGGCCGAGGGAAAATCCAATCGGGATGTAGATTTCATGTTTGTGCTTCAGTTTCGAGAGCTGAACTTGATTAAAGATGAGCAGTACAGTCTTCACAAACTTCTGCTGGACTTTCATCCTGACCTTCATGATCTGGACTCAAAGATTTATGATGAGTGTAAAGTTGTGTTCATCTTTGATGGTCTGGATGAAAGCAGAATTCCTCTGAAGTTTTCAGACAGTGAGAAAGTTTCTGATGTGACTGAGACTTCATCAGTGGGTGTGTTGATGTCAAACCTCATCAAAGGAGATCTGCTTCCCTCCGCTCTCATCTGGATCACCTCCAGACCAGCAGCAGCCAATCAGATCCCCTCAGAATACATCAAGCGTGTGACAGAGATTCAGGGATTCAATAACCCTCAGAAGGAGGAATATTTCAGGAAGAGAATCAGTGATGAGCATCAAGCCAGCAGAATCATCTCACACATTAGAAGAGCAAGAAGCCTCCACATCATGTGCCACATACCAGTCTTCTGTTGGATCTCATCCACTGTGCTTCAAAACATCCTGAAACAAGATGACAGTGCAGAAATCCCCCAAACTCTGACTGAAATGTACATCCACTTCCTGCTCATTCAGATCAATGTGAGGAATCAGAAGTATGAAGAGAAACTCCTGCAGTCCAACAGAGAAGTGATTGTGAAACTTGCTGAACTGGCTTTCAAACAGCTAATGAAGGGCAATGTCATGTTCTATGAGGAGGACCTGAAAGAGAGCGGCATAGACGTCACTGATGCCTCAGTGTATTCTGGGATCTGCACTGAGATCTTTAAGGAGGAATCTGTGGTTCATCGGAGGAAAGTCTACAGCTTCATTCATCTGAGCTTTCAGGAGTTTTTTGCAGCACTTTATGTGTTTTTCTGTTATTTACAAAAGAACTGTGAGGTGCTGAAAATGTTTGTGAGAGGAAGATCTAAAACTTACTCTGAACATGTTTCATTGTGTACGATTCTGAAGGGGGCAATGAGTAAAGCCTTGATGAGTAAAACTGGACATCTGGATCTTTTCCTTCGTTTCCTTCATGGCATCTCACTGGAGTCCAATCAGAGACTCTTACAGGATCTACTGAAACACACAGAGAACGATCAAGGTTTGAGGAAGAATATAATCAAAAACCTCAAACGAGGTCAAAAACAAAATGTCAGTCCAGAACGATGGATGAATCTCTCACATTGCTTGATTGAAATGAAAGATAATTCTGTTGTTGAAGAAATGGAGGCATTTTTAAATTCTGAAACAAAGAAAAATCTTTCTCTTGCACAAAGTTCAACTTTGGCCGACATGATCCTGATGTCAGAGGAGGTGCAAGAGGAGTTAAACCTTAAAAAAATACAAGTAAAAACAAGAAATAGTTTTCAGAGACTTGTACCAGCTGTGAGGAACTGCAGAAAAGCTCTGTGAGTGTAAATAACATTTAACCACTATTATTGACTTTTAGAGAAGTTTTGATCTACAGTAGGTTGTGTTAGTGACAAGAAGCAAGTCGTATATTGGGCTTCATTCATGTAACTTCCGTAAATATAGGAGTACATACAGTGGCTAGGGGGTGGCCGTGGCAACCATGGACCGAAGCCTCCCCCCCCCCCCCCACACATACATACAGTCTGACGATATAAAAATGCTGCCCGAGCATTTCTGTGCCACCACAGATTGATTGCTTGCCCCTGCTTCGCCACCCCTTTGAAAAACTCCTGGCTCTGCCTGCGTACATGTACGAATTTGCACGTAAAATGGACCTTCCTGAAAACTTTCCTCCAGATTCACAAACGCTTTGTTTCACACAGATTTGTTAGTAAAATGTGTGCATGTTAGTGAATTCCAAACATTTGTGAATAGGGGGCGTGTGCACGTTCATTCAGAATTATCATCATCCATGCCCATAAAATTGCCCTACAAGAAAGGCATTAGACTCGCTAGTAAATGAGAATATGGACATGTAGAACAGTAATTAAATGGTTTTAAAATAAGGTGCATTAAAATCGCATAATGTTGAGATGCTGGTGTGGTCACAATGAAAGTGAGGAACTTACTGTCATCGAATGTTCTGGCTGGTTCCTTGGAGAAACATGAAACATGGAAACATGGCTATTGAAACATGGAGGTCTATAAAGAATCTATAGTGTAAAAAACTTTCTGTTCACTGTGACAGGAGGATGTCCACCACCAGTAACATTATCTTGATCCAGTCGATCCATTATCTTGATCCAGTCGATCCAGTGTCTTGATCCAGTTGATCCATTGTCTCGATCCAACTTGATCCATTCTTCCAGCTGCAATTGTAGCTGCAATCATGATCCAGTCGATCCATTGGCTTGATCCAGTCGATCCATTGTCTCGATCCAACTGGATCAATTCTTCCAGCTGCAATTGAAGCTGCAATCTTGATTCAGTCGATCCATTGTCTTGATCCAGTCGATCCAACTGGATCCATTATCTTGATCCAGTCGATCCATTATCTCGATCCAGTCGATCCATTATCTCGATCCAACTGGATCAATTCTTCCAGCTGCAATTGAAGCTGCAATCTTGATCCAGTCGATCCATTGTCTCGATCCAACTGGATCCATTATCTTGATCCAACTGGATCCATTAACTTTTTCCAGTCGATTCATTGTCTTGATCCAGTCGATCCATTGTCTCGATCCAACTGGATCCATTATCTTGATCTAACTGGATCCATTATCTTTTTCCAGTCGATCCATTGTCTTGATTCAGTCGATCCATTGTCTCGATCCAACTGGATCCATTATCTTTTTCCAGTCGATCCATTGTCTTGGTCCAACTGGATCCATTCTTCCAGTTGCAATTGAAGCTGCAATATTGATCCAGTCAATCCATTATCTTGATCCAGTCGATCCATTATCTTGATCCAGTTGGTGAAACTTCATGGGTAAATTATGATGGAAGTGACATTCTTCAATTGCAGCTGGAAGAATCTTGAGATATTAACAGAATGCCTGAAGAAGGTCTCTGAACAAAATGCTGTAAGCTAATAAAAAATGTGTCAGTCTGTTTCTATTTTTTCTGTTATATTGTGAACGCACTTGCCCACAACATGCTTATTTAATGTTAATTTAATGTTCATTTTAACAGCATTAACATAGACCATGCATTATTAACTGAAAGTGATTTATTAATGACTATACTGAATTACCCTGAATTATAGAGCTCATATTAAATGAAGAAACTTTCCAACTATACATTAGAGGGCATCAAATTATTATTATTTTATTTCTTTGAGAAAATCCAACAAAAACCACATCTTTCCATGAACTTTTGCCTCATGCTAAGCACTTCTGCTGGAAAACTATATAAAATGTATGAAGCAGAGTTGAGAGAAAATAAGAAATAAATGCAAACATCAGCTAAATGTTTTTAATGAAGTATATGGTTATTTATGTTAATTTTAAGATGAATTTGACTTATTTAAATATTAGGAATTTTTTTAATTACTTTAATTTGTCAAAATGCAGTCATGGCAGTTTTTCTTAAAGAACAAAAAGTGTTTGAATATCTTATGCATGTTTTACACGTTTAAGAGCAGGTGTAAATTATGTTTGTACCAACTAACATTTTTAAAATGTGACAACATTCATGAATTGGAAAATGTACGTTACGCTTACGGCATTTTTTCTTCTTTGTTCTGCTCATGTTTCACGAATGAGGCCCATTAATTGGAATAGTACAGTAGTTTGCTTTGGATAAATGCATCTGTTAAATGTACAAATGTTTTAAGTGTCATATTCTGTACAAAATGTGGCAATATTATAACCTCAAAAAAGTCACTCATCTTTGTTTTATTGCTGTATCTGCTCCCTTTTATAGAATGGTAAACTGTAATCTTACTGATCAGTGCTGTGAAGGTGTTGCGTCTGTTCTACAATCATCAAACTCTCCTCTGAGAGAGCTGGACCTGAGTAACAATGACCTGCAGGATTCAAGAGTGAAGCTCATCTCTGATGCATTGAAGAGTGCAAACTGTCAACTGGAGATACTGAGGTAAATAACACGTCTTGCAGAAAATAAATTTTTAAACAGTGACAGAATTAATGTGGAGCACATCTTTTGGCTTTCATAATATTCTTTAGTGTGCTTCATTTTGAGGTGGTAAAAAAGATTGTTTGAATTACCACAAGTGATTATTGACGTGCAACATAGTTTGCAGGTAAAAATGTTCTAATCTGTGTCTGCTTTTATGAGTCCACACCACAGATATCGCACCTGTTACAATGATACAGATTCATATTAAATAATCTCTCAATTCTACATGTGTAACAGAGGTCTTCAACCCAACCCGAACTAGACGAGTTCCAAAAACTTATCTAGTTCGGGTTCGGGTCAGTTTTTCAAGTATAGGACAAGTTAAGGGCTTTTCAAACATGTTGAATTTTGAGGTAAGAAGTGATGATCATTCTTTGCAATAATCGCCTGAATAATCTTTTAATCGTTCTAGCAATCATTATATGTCAATTAGGAAAATTAACGTTAGTTGCAGCCATAATAGCAACCATTTCTAAATGTTTCTTAATGTTTATTTAATTATTTATCATAAATGCTATAGGGATTTTAATTTTAATTCTAACTATGTTGACTAAACCACAGTAATGAGGAGCCATCCAAACTCTTAAAGTTTAACAATGGAAGAACAATTGGGTTACAAAAAGGGTTCAACAGTATGTAGACAACAGTGAGTAAAACTATTTTAGACCGAGGGAAAAAATCCTGCTGAGACAAATCCTAATCATATTAAACTTAATATAATCCCAGTCTTACTATAAAATATAAATTGTTAGCAATATTCTGTGGGTAAACAATGCTGTGTAATGTAATAGATTTAGAACAGAGACCAGTCGTCCTACTGCATATTTAGAATGGAAGTGAATGTATTCTTTCTTGTGTTCTTTAGATTATCAGGCTGTAATCTCACTGATCAGGACTGTGAACATGTGTCGTCAACTCTACAATCATCAAACTCTCCTCTGAGAGAGCTGGACCTGAGTAACAATGACCTGCAGGATTCTGGAGTGAAGTTCATCTCTGATGCACTGAAGAGTACAAACTGTCAACTGGAGATACTGAGGTATTTAAGAGGCATTATCTGACCTGTATGAAATACAGGCCTTCTAATTGTTGTGCAAAATGTTTAAAGCTGCACTACGTAACATTGTGCTGTGTAGTGACTTAAAACTTAAAATTGCAAGCAATTTGTGGAAGAACACTTTTTGCAAGACTGCTCATCTGGCAGATGAATTTCATGAATGAGCTTACCTGGACAACACCTCTGGCTCTGAATATCTCCCAGTTATGACAATAGAGTCATAACATGCTATTTTCATGTTGATATTATGTTATTCTATTAAACATGGATACCTGAAATATTACTTTCTTTGATGAAGATAAAATATTCATTATAATTTTACATTATATTGCTTTTCTGACACTACACTCAAATTGCTTTTACAAATAAAGAGCAGGGTACAATCACCAGTTACAAGTATATTTTAAAATGATTAAGTGTTTTATCTACTATTAATGTTTGTATTGTACTACACTTAGCAATATAAGAGATGAAACTCGTGATTTGGCTGGTGTGAGTTCAATGAAAGACTTTTTATATTATATTATACAGCCTCAGTTGATAATGCAAGTGAACATTAATATTAAGCAATGTAGTATGTCTATGTAATGCACCCAATAACACTGTGAACTAAAAACATAAAATAAGGATTCAACAACGATGGGGATAAAATACTTTATTAAGCATGAAAATAATATGCGTAAAAGTGGAATATGGTAATTACAAGAAGTCAATTTCAGAAGTCATACATACAAATTAGTAAACTGTAGTAAAAAATGTCACAGAAACCTCCCCCGACAATGTAGATACATCGTGATTGTTAACACACAAGGATTGTTCGATTCAAACAAGCATGACAGCCAATATAAGCTTCAACAACCCTACCAGAAAACATGTCCAAGTATTATAGCAGGTAAACAACTTTGATGGAACACTAGAGGAAAAAAGAGATGTAACATGCATTTACTTTTTTCTCTTCACCCTGTAGCTGGTACATTTCACAAAGTGTTTTTGCCATTCCTGCCTTTATTATCAAATGAGCTGTTTTATGAAGGAGCGCCACGGTGTGAAAGATGGCAAAATTAGATTGTTCTGACGATGCATGCTTGAACTGTTGACAGCTTTTTTTATTTGAAACAGGAGCAGTAGTTAGCATGTAGCATGCTTGTGTGTTGCGTGCACTTTTGCTCACATGCGAGTGAGTGAAAACTAACAGTGGCAAAACGAGTGATGAAGGACAGCTGTGTGGAGCTTATAAAGTAGAAGTGATTGGATGAGATTCCTGAGTGAATGAATGACGTAATGCTTCTATGAGCCTTCTGAAAGGAATACCAATTACACTTTCACTTCTTTTACGATTTCATTAGTGTTTGTGTTTAAAAGACTGATTCATGAGGCATTTTTGTCATGTCTGAAGTTATTTTAGGACAGTTGTAAAGTACATTGAAATGTAACCTGAGCCCCTGCTTCTTCATCTTGAATGTTGTAGATTATCTGGCTGTATGGTGACAGAGGTCGGCTGTTGTTATTTGGCTTCAGCTCTGATGTCAAACAATTCACACCTGAAAGAGCTGGATCTGAGCTACAATCACCCAGGAGAATCAGGAATCAAACTGCTCACTGAGAGACTCGATGATCCAAACTGCACAATGGATAAACTCAGGTATGTTGAGCATTACAAATCATCCTGTGTGTGTGTGTGTGTGTGTGTGTGTGTGTTTGTGTTAGAACTGTTCATGTAAAGTATGTACCCAAAAGCAAAAACACTTTTGCTTTCCTTTTAAAAGTGAATAATACCAGTAGCAGAGTATGGCAGATTAACAGATTTTCTTTTATGTAAAAAAAAAGACAAATCTCAGAAACCCCACAAAAAATTAAACATCAAATGTAACACAAAATAAAGTAAATCACAGTAAATGAGTCCATGTAAGAGAGCAATCAGTGTCCAAAAACTATTCAGAATGAGTTGTCAGTCTAATCCACTAAAAGTAGTGTAGACTGTAGAGGTTGATGAAAAGTAATCCCAAGAATGAAATGTCTTATGAGGATGGCTGATATATCACTCACAAAAGGAAGGCACACAACAGTTATCTTCCTTTGGTTGCTTTCCAACCTTCTTAGATGCATGATAGTGCCGCGAATGGCTGCCTCAGTGTGGAACCCTCCAATTCTTTTGTTTGTCCTGTGTTTAGTAATTTTTTTCCAATCAGTTTTACCAGGGATGAATTACTGAACATTCGGCAGCACATACCAGACAATATTTTCCTGTTTTTTGATAATTCTGACATTCTGCTGGACATTTTAGTTGTAGGAGCAGCAGTGTTGTTCAAGCACACTATGAGATGCAAGCGAGGGAAATGAGCTGGTCAAGCTCCGACAGCTTTCTAACAGCGCTGCCAAGTATTCATCTAGTTAATCTCCACTCTCTTCCTAACAAAACAGACAAACTACTTCTCACCCATACAAACAAGGACTTTTCAAACTCTGCTGCCTTGTGCTTCACAGAAACCTGGCTGAGCGAATCCATTCCAAACAACACATTATTAAAACAAAACGAGTTATTGAAACAAAACGAAAGGCGGTGGAACATGCTTTTACATCAATGAAAGTTGGTGTACAGATGTAACAATGATAAAGATGTGCTGTCCTAATTTGGAAGCGCTCTTTATTATCTGCAAGCCTTTCTACTCGGGAGTTGTGCGGGAGTTTAACTCGCTTATTCTGCTGTGTTTACATTCCTCCACAATCGTCTGCAAGCGTAACACTTCAACAAGTGGCTGATCAGATCTGCAATTTTAAAAGAGCCAATCTCACCCATGAACTGTCAAAATACAGACAGCATATTACATGCCCTACCAGAGATCGAAATATATCACTGGATCACTGCTACACAACATTAAAGGATGCATATTGCTCTGTCCCTAAAGCAGCTTTGGGACACTCTGATCACTTTCTGGTTCATCTTCTTCCGACGTACAGGCAGTAACTTAAAAAAGCCAAGTCTGTAGTAAGGACTGTTAAGAGTTGGACCAATGAAGCAGAGCTGGAACTACAAGCCTGCTTTGACTGCACTGATTGGAGTGTTTTTGAAGCTGCAGACACCAATCTGGATGAGCTCACAAATACTGTGACATCATATCAGTTTATGTGCATTCCTACTATGACTTATTTAACATTTAACAATGACAAACCATGGTTTATAGCAAAACTCAACTCAAAGGCAGCTTCGTCAGGCCAAAGAGGATGCTTACAGAAGTGGGGATAAAATCTTGTATAATCAGGTCAAAAGCACACTGACAAAGGAGATTAGAGTTGTTTAGAGAAGGTACTCCGAGAAACTAAAACACATTTTTTCAACTAACGACCCTGCATCAGTGTGGAGAGGCCTGAAAGACATTACCAAATACAAGACACCACCCCCCAACCCTGTAGGGAATCAACAACTGGCTGACAAACTGAATGTGTTTTACTGTAGATTTGAAAAGCCTAGTCTCATACCCCACACTTAATCCAATCTTCTCTTCACACAAACATCAACTTCTCCTGTGACCCTCCTGCTACCCGACCTGCACTTAGGATCTATGAAGAGGATGTGTGCCAGGTCCTTTGGAATCAGAAGTCAAAAGAAAGCATTAGTTCCAGATGGCATTTCACCCATCTTTATAAAGCCTGTGCTGACCAGCTTAACCCCATCTTCATACAGATCTTCAATAGATCATTAGAGCACTGTGAAATTCTCTGCTGCTTCAAATGCTCCACCATCATCCCCGTCCCAAAGAAACACATGATCAAAAGGACTTAATGACTACATACCCATCTCTCTGACATCTGTGGTCACCTGAAAGACATCACTGGACCTCCTTCATTTTGCTTATCAAGCAAACAGGTCTGTGGATGATGCAGCCAACATGGGATTGCATCATGTCCTGCCTCATCTGGACAGACCAGGGACATCTTTTTGTGGATTTCAGTTTGGCTTTCAGCACCATTATCCCAGCTATTCTCTGGACTAAATTAAACCAACTTTTGTTCTTGAAGAGAAACCGGACAATTTTACTCAAATAGAAAGCATTCCAATTTGTTATGTGTATAGCTATATATATATATATATATATATATATATATATATATATATATATATATATATATATATATATATATATATATATATATATATATATATATTAAAATGGGTATTAAAAAAAAAATAAGTCATTTTCGGTTTTCGGCCAAGTGCACCCTTCATTTCGGTGCCTAACTAATCACCAGGTTTCTGACCGACAGTCAGCAGTTAGTGAGACTGGGGAAATTCAATTCCAGCACCTGTACGATCTGCACTGCACCCCCCCCCCCCCCCACCAGAGATATGTGGTCTCCCCACTACTCTTCTCCCTGTCCACCAATGACTGCACCACCAAGGACCACTCTGTCAATCTCCTGTAGTTTGCGGATGACACTACTGTCATCAGACTCATCCAAGATGCCAATGAGTCTGCGTACAAAAGGAAGGTTGAACAACTGGCAGTCTTGTGTAGCCAAAACATCCTGGAGATAAACATGCTCAAAACAGTGGAGATGATTGTGAACTATAGGAGGAACACCCCAACATTACCCCTCCCCCTCACTGTTCTGAACAGTACTGTGGCAGCAGTGGAGTAATTTAGGCTCCTGGGCACTACCATCTCACAGGACCTGAAGTGGGACACCCACATTGACTCCATTGTGAGAAAGGCCCAGCAGAGGTTGTGCTTCCTTCGCCAGTTGAGGAAGTTCAACCTGCCACAGGCGCTGCTGATCCAGTTCTACTCAGCAGTCATGGAGTCTGTCCTCTGAACTTTAATAACCGTCTGGTTTAGTTTACCTACCAAATTGGACATCAGAAGATTACAAAAGGACAGTTCGGACAGCTGAGCGGATTAATAGTCCTTTCCTTCCCACACTTCAAGAACTGTACTTATCCAGAGCGAGGAAAAGGATCCCAATCACCCAGACCACTACCTCTTTGAACTGTTGCCCTCTGGCCAGCGCTACAGAGCACTGAGCACCAGCTTTTCCCCTCAGGCCATCAATCTCATGAAGAGTTAAAGATGCCCCATTGAGCAATAATTATGTGCAATATAAGATTGACAAAGTATAATACAAGTTTAGTTAATTATATTTAACATATCTTACCTCTTGTGCATATTACATTGCCTTGTAATGTAATGTAACAGATTTTTATATAATCTTTATACTCTGTTCTATTTTTTATTATTTCTTTTTTATAAATTCCTTGTATGTACTTGTCAATAAAGCTCATTTTGGTTCTGATCCTTAGCAAAAATCCCTAGCTGGCCAAATGCAAAGAAAAAGTCCTTCTACAAAACATACAAGCAATGACTCATAAACATTAACTAGGCTAACATCTAAACAACATTAAACAGGTGTTAGACTATCAAACATTCCTCATCCACCACACATTGCCAATACTGACAACATTGCATAAATCTTCAAACATAAGCAGAAACAAACATGTTCCTTACTTGTAGTTGAGCTGAAAACAATTATTTCTCAATATGAACTTTGGTGACTCTGGAATGTAAAACACACCTTGAGCTTTACAGTCTTCACAGGATATATTCTCTCACTCTGCTACCACTTTTATAAGGAGTTCATGCATGCTAGTGCCCCTTCTTGGTGTGGATGAAAACTGCAGCCATATCATACAACTATCAGGCCTGGACTGGCAATCTGGCATACCAGGCATTTCCCGTTGGGCAGATGCACTCTGGGGCCGATCAGGGGCGGACTTGCCAGCGGGATAACCTAGTGAGCCAGCGGTTCGGTCGCGAAACCTGCCGAATGGGCCGTGATATGCAAAAATGAGCCACCGCGTTATGCAGCCCAAAAAACGGTGACCAGAGAAAACAACTTTTGGGCCAGTTGTCTCTTCCAGTCCAGCCCTGGTGACCGTTACAGTTTGTCAGAAGGAACAGAATTTCTTCTGAGATGAAAACACTTAAAAATGTGACACAGTGCTTGTGTTTTGTCTTTGTTTTATAGTGTGGATCATGGGGCAGAGTTCAGAATTACTCAAGGACCACAAAAATGTAGGTTGACACACACACACACTCACACACGCGCACACACACACACGCTCACGCACACACACACGCGCTCACACACACACACTCACACACACATACATTCACTCACACACACACACACACACACACACACACACACTCATTGTAATGTCCATTTTTTTCTCTTCTTGTGTGTAGGGGCCTGTGATCTCACACTGGATCCAAACACAGTAAACACTCGTCTCATTCTGTCTGAGGAGAAAAGACGTGTGGCAATTGTGGAAGAGGTGCAACCATATCCTGATCATCCAGAGAGATTTGTTGGATGTTATCAGGTTCTGTGTAGAGAGAGTCTGACTGGACGCTGTTACTGGGAGGCTGAATGGATGGGGCGGGCTGAAATGTCAGTGACATATAAAGGAATCAAGAGGAAAGGAAGGAGGAACTGTATGTTTGGAACAAATGAAAAGTCCTGGAGTCTGCTCTACTCAGGTGCAAGGTTCACTGTCACTCACAATAAGAAGGAAACTGACATACCTACCTGTGTATCTCCTAAGAGAGTAGGAGTGTATCTGGATTGGAAGGCCGGCACTCTTTCCTTCTACAGCGTCTCTGACACACACACACTCACACACATACACACATTCAACACCACATTCACTGAAGCGCTCTATGCTGGATTTAAAGTGTATTGTTCCCCAGTGTCTCTGTGTCACATTAAACAGCCTCTTGTGAGATACAGAGACAACATGCACACAAATGACGTAAAGGAACAAGTTCAGTAGAACTTGGAGTCACTCACCACACGCCCCATTGAGCACGAGAACCACTCATCACCACCACAAGGAGGTTACCCCGTGTGACTCTACCCTCCCTAGCAACCGGGCCAATTTGGTTACCCCATGTGACTCTATCCTCCCTAGCAACGGGCCAATTTGGTTGCTAAGGAGACCTGGCTGGAGTCACTCACCACATGCCCCATTGAGCGCGAGAACCACTAATCACCACTAATCACCACCACGAGGAGGTTAACCCATGTGACTCTACCCTCCCTAGCAACTGGGACAATTTAGTTGCTAAGGAGACCTGGCTGGAGTCACTCACCACACGCCCCATTGAGAGCAAGAACCACTAATCACCACCACGAGGAGGTTACCCCATGTGACTCTACCTTCCCTAGCAACTGGCCCAATTTGGTTGCTAAGGAGACCTGGCTGGAGTCACTCACCACACGCCCCATTGAGAGCGAGAACTCCAACTTATCTCTATTTAATCACAACTTTTAGGGGTGGGCGATATGACCAAAATGATGGTTGCATGCACTACTATTGGATCAAAGTGCAAATGGATGTGAAGGAGCGCCACAAGCACAAAGAGAAGAATGCCAGGAAATGAATAAAATGTTCATGACGGTGCTTGACAGAATATTTGATATTTTAGCTGCTTCGTCACTCCATCAAGCACCCCCACAGTTACAATGTTTACCCGGTTTGAGACAACATGACATACAAACCTGCAACCTCATACTCGACAGCACATGCACTCTCCAGAAGCCCCCAACTACCCAAGATCAGAGGAAGCCCATCGCCGTCTCATCAGCTCTAGATCTGGTTCAAATATGTTGTCTTTAATGATTTGTCGGTGTAAACACAGTATGTTTTCTAGTATGGAGCATTTATGTTTAGCATTTATTTCTGTATATTCTAAGCCATCCAGCTTTTCTCAAAGCATTTTTGCCGCATGTTTTGATAATCAAGAACCTAAATGTGCCTTTTTATTAAAAGTGGTTCAAATGGTTTTTAACCAGTTTCTTGTGTGACCTTTAATTATTTATTAACAGGTTAATTTACAACGGCAACAAACTGGTGTACACACACACCTTCACAAACACACACACTTACACACACACACATTCACAAACACACACACACACCTTCACTTACACACACACATTCACAAACATACACATTCACAAACACACACACACACACTTACACACACACATTCACAAACATACACTTACACACACACACACATTCACAAACATACACACACTTACACACACACGCACATTCACAAACATACACACATTCACAAACATACACATTCACAAAAATACACACACATTCACAAACACACACACACTTACATTCACATACACACACATTCACAAACATACACGCACACACAAACATACACACATTCTCAAACATACACATGTTCACAGACACACACACTTATACACAATTACACACATTCACAGACACACACATACACAATTACACACACACTTACACACATTCACAAACATATACACACGCACATACACTTACACACACGCACACACTTATATACACACAAACGCACTTACAAACACACACAAAACACAGAAAACACTTCGAGTCAGTTTTCATGTGTGATGAATGTAGCTCAATACTTGTTTAAAAAAGAATGAATGAGCAAACTTTTATATTTGTAAATGTACAGCATGTATCAGCTCAGAAGACCTGTCATTACTCATGTGGACACAAGAGGGCGCTCTTTCTGCACATTTGTAATGTGTAGGCAACATGAAATGCATTCACAACCCATTTTACACCTGCAGTGTGATGAAACAGAATATTCAATGAGATGATTAAGATGAAGGGCGGGACTTGATTTATACAAAGAGAAGTGATTGGATTTAAAGTGTCCGTTAAATATGGGGACGGACTCAGTAGTTGGAGGGGAGGAGTTAAAAAATAAGAGGGATTGATGATGTCAGAGAACATACTTTTATGACAACATAAATTTTACAAAACTTTCTTTATTGTCATAATTAATAAATATGAAATGCAAACAATATTCATAATAGTCATCAAAATACTGGGAAAAGCCATGAAATATTACATACCAGCAATCATAAAACAGACTGACATCAGGTGCAACAGAAATGGGCGGGGCTAAATGTGCATTCTAAACCCCGCCTCCACAACCAAGCCGCACCCATAGAGCAAATCTCCAATTAGATGCATCATAGCCACAGAATGCAGAACAGTCCTTCTGATTGGCTGAGATTTGAGCATCATATTTGCATACTGAAAGATTTTACTGAGTGCAAAAACGGTTATTAATGAGAAAAAAAATGTAGGTCGTATAAAAATAAAACAAACATTTCTGTGAAAAAAATCAGTCCAAACGCAATTGAAAGGACCGCAGCAGCTGAGATTCACTCTTGTTTTTGTCACGTGCCTTTATGTCATATTCTCTTTTGTTCTGGACGTCCTCTCTGTTTCGTTTGTTCTTTGTTGTTTTGCAGGCGTCCCGTCACGTGTGTCTGAGACGACCTGATCTGAAGAACGTTGAGGAAAGAAGATATCAGTGTCTCCAGCTCTTCTTTTTCTCTGTCATCTTCGCCAGTTCTTCTTTTTCCATGAAGTCCTCTGTGAAAACAGACAGGAAGTGTGTGTTCATAAATTCTGCAGGATTTAGCTAAACTTCTGTAATCTGAATCACTAACATGAACCAATCAGACGGAAGCTTCAGGCTTGGCTCCAGCAATGTTAAAATGTAAAAATGAAAACTTACCTATGCACTCGGGACAGCATTTCTCTTCCATGCGGATGGGGTTACTGCAACTCAATAACGGACACTGTTTTCGCTGGCACTTCGTAACTCCGTGCTGTTATAAAAAGAGAACGGCACACGTTAGTTGTGCTATTAAGACTGAAAACAGTGACTCCAGCCAGGTCTCCTAAGCAACCAAATTGGCCCGGTTGCTAGGGAGGGTAGAGTCACATGGGGTAACCAAATTGGCCCGGTTGCTAGGGAGGGTAGAGTCACATGGGGTAACCAAATTGACCCGGTTGCTAGGGAGGGTAGAGTCACATGGGGTAACCAAATTGACCCGGTTGCTAGGGAGGGTAGAGTCACATGGGGTAACCAAATTGGCCCGGTTGCTAGGGAGGGTAGAGTCACATGGGGTAACCTCCTCGTGGTGGTGATTAGTGGTTCTCGCTCTCAATGGGGCATGTGGTGAGTGACTCCAGCCAGGTCTCCTTAGCAACCAAATTAGGCCAGTTGCTAGGGAGGGTAGAGTCACACGGGGTAACCTCCTCGTGGTGGTGATTAGTGGTTCTCGCTTTTAATGGGTGTGTGGTGAGTGACTCCAGCCAGGTCTCCTTAGCAACCAAATTGGGCCGGTTGCTAGGGAGGGTAGAGTCACACGGGGTAACCTCCTCGTGGTGGTGATTAGTGGTTCTCGTGCTCAATGGGGCGTGTGGTGAGTGACTCCAGCCAGGTCTCCTTAGCAACCAAATTTGGCCAGTTGCTAGGGAGGGTAGAGTCACATGGGGTAACCTCCTCGTGGTGGTGATTAGTAGTTCTCGCTCTCAATGGGGCGTGTGGTGAGTTGTGTGTGGATCGTGGAGAGTAGCATGAGCCTCCACATGCTGTGAGTCTCCGCGGTGTCATGCACAACGAGTCATGTGATAAGATGCGCCGATTGACGGTCTCAGAAGCGGAGGCAACTGAGACTCGTCCTCCACCACCCGGATTGAGGTGAGTAACCACGCCACCACGAGGACATGCTAAGTAGTGGGAATTGGGCATTCCAACATTGGGGAGAAAAGGGGATAAAAAGAAAAAAAAAGTAATATAACTAAAAGAAAAACTCACATCACACCAGCAGGTGATACATTTCATCTCCCCGACCAGCGGGACGCTGGGGTGCCAGTGTTCACTGTTCTGGTAGTAGTTTTTGCCGAACTTGCAGTGACGCGTTCCGTCCGCCTGCATCATTTCGTCATCATCCAGAGGGGGCGTGTCCTCCGCTGGACACTCCTTACAGCAGTCTGAAGGGTTGCGTCTGATTGGTCGGCTGCAGGTGAGTGCCGGACACGTCACTTTCTCGCAGTGGACTTCTCCGGTTGAACCCTGAGATGGATGAACGCAATGACATTAGTATCTTATATTCATAAAAAAAGTAATATTAACAGTTTACCGCCACAGATAGCCAGAACACATTCTGGGACATTTTGTTATGTTTGTACACTCACTTTGCAGGTGCACACTGCGCACTTGATGTAGCCGAAAGGAGGAACGTATGGGTGCCACGTTGTGCCAGGTGCGTGCATCTTCTGATCACCTTCAAAATAACAGCCTGAAACAACCAAAAACATTTCACTATACACTTTAGATCAGTTACATCATTCACACACTTTAATTTACAATTTGATGGAAAATTGAATATAAATTAAATTTGACAAATAACTCACCCTCTGGATTCTCGTCAACTTTCTCTACTGGAGTGGTCTCTTTAGTTTCCTTCTTTTCTGTTGAGAGAATTTAAACGTCATTAAACCTTTTTATATGTTAATACATTGCATTACTTTGTCCAAGCTAACAACCATAAATGTATTGGCCATGTCAATAAAACTGTTTAAGTATTAAACTAAAATACAATTTGTCTTTTTATTATGTTAGCTACATTTTATATTCATAAGCAGAATTGTCCCCAACGGTCCGTATTTCTCATTGTCTACTCCATGTGCTCATTTAGAAAGCACTAGCGTTCAATATTGTTCACTCAAGTCAGCACAGCTGGAGCTCAATTAGCACACAATTGCCCAGGAAACACTAAGAGTCAAAACTGATCACACACCAAGGGCCCGAGTCAGTTCATTCAGTTTTGGAACAATGGATCTAGAGAGATGTGAAGGAAGATGTCGAGGACAGTGGAGAGGAGGAGGAGGAAGAGCAGTGTGGAGTGGAGGCAGAGTAGGAGGAGGAGGAGGAGGAGGGTGAGGAGGAGGAGGAAGAGCAGTGTGGAGTGGAGGAAGAGGAAGTGTTGGAGGTGGAAGAGGAGGAGGAGTAGGTGGAGGAGTCATAAGGAGAGACGGAGGAAGAAGAGGGAGAAGTGGAGGAGGAGGATTAGGGAGAGGAGGAGGTTGAGGAGGAGTAGTGAAAGGAGGAGTATGGAGAGGAGGTGGAGGAGGAGGAGTATGAAGAGGGAGAGGAGGAGATGGTGGTAGAGGAGGAGTAGGGAGAGGAGGAGACGGAGTAGGGAGAGGTGGAGGAGGAGTAGGAGGAGTCGGGAGAGGTAGAGAAAGAGAATGAGGTGGAGGAGGAGTAGGGAGAGGAGGAGGAAGAGGGGGAGGTGAGGAGGAATAGGGAGAGGAAGTGGAAGAGGAGGTAGTGGAAGAGGAGTGGGGAGAGGAGGAGGAAGTGGAGGAGGAATAGGGAGAGAAGGAGCAGGAGGAGGTGGAGGAGGAGTAGGGAGAGGAGGAAGAGGAGGTGGTGGTGGAGGAGGAGTGGGAAGAGGTTGAGGAAGAGGAGGAGGAGTAGGGAGAGGAGGTGGAGGTCGTGGAGGAGGAGTAGGGAGAGAAGGAGGAGGAGGTGGTGAAGGAGGAGTAGAGAGAGGAGGTGGGGAGGAGGATGAAGAGGAGGAGGTGGAGGAGGAGTAGGGAGAGGAGGAGTATGAAGAGGGAGAGGAGGAGGAAGAGGAGGTGGTGGAGGAGGAGTGGGAAGAGGAGGAGGTGGAGGAGGAGTAGGAAGAGGAGGAGGAGGTGGAGGAGGAGTAGGAGGAGTCGGGAGAGGTAGAGAAAGAGAATGAGGTGGAGGAGGAGTAGGGAGAGGTGGAGGAGGAGGAAGAGGAGGTAGTGGAAGAGGAGTAGGAAGAGGAGGAGGAAGAGGATGAGGTGAGGAGGAGTAGGGAGAGGAGAAGAAGGACGACGACAAGGAAAGGGAAGGGCAAGGGGACAAGCAGTCTCGGATGAAATTCGTGCCACTCTAGTTGACCATGTCCTTGTCCATGATATGACTATGAGGGATGCTGGGGCAAAATAATTGTTTTGTTGTTGTTTGGTGTACTGTACTCTACAGTACATTAAAGAATACAAATACTGACGCATATTGATGGTCTCAGAAGCGGAGGCGACTGAGACTCATCCTAATTTTTACACAATATTTGAGACTCACCGTCACAGACAGGGCAGCACTGGTCATCGGGCTGGATGGTGTGAGGACACGAGAGTGCAGGACAGATCACGGGGTCACAGATCACTGTCTTCTTCTACAGGGAGTAAAACATTTCATGCACAGAATTATCACACAAGTCCAGTCAAATACGAAAGAGACGGAAATGCAAACTAAACCCGTGTGTGTGTGTGTGTGTGCGTGTTACCTGGCAGGTGCAGCTAAAGCAGGCGTTGTACTGCGGCGTCCACTGCGATCCGTGAGCGTGATGTTCTCCTTCAAAGAAACACGTGTGCGGGTCTTTCTTCAGTTCTGACGGGTCACGAACAAACACGAGGTCATCAAACTCCGTCTCCTCAACCACCTCACTGCGGGACCCGAACTCACAGCTGTTAGGCACGTGAATCTGTAAAA
>JAVLUX010000029.1:38842500-38945000 GCA_032164185.1 Moxostoma hubbsi
TGTGTGTCTGTGTGTGTGTGTGTGTGTGTGTGTGAGAGTGTGTGTGTGTGAGTGTGTGTGTGTGTCTGTGTGTGTGTGTGTGTGTGTGTGTGCAGTCTGTGTGTGTGTATGTGTGTGTGTAGTCTGTGTGTGTATGTGTGTGTGTGTGAGTGTAGTCTGTGTGTGTGTGTGTGTGCAGTCTGTGTGTGTGTGTGTGCAGTCTGTGTGTGTGTGTGTGTGTTTAGTCTGTGTGTGTGTGTAGTCTGTGTGTGTATGTGTGTGTGTGTGTGTGTGTGTGTGTGTGCAGTCTGTGTGTGTGTGTGCAGTCTGTGTGTGTGTGTGTGTGCAGTCTGTGTGTGTATGTGTGTGTGTGTGTTTAGTCTGTGTGTGTGTGTGTGTGTGCAGTCTGTGTGTGTGTGTGCAGTCTGTGTGTGTATGTGTGTGTGTGTGCAGTCTGTGTGTGTAGTCTGTGTGTGTGTGTGCAGTCTGTGTGTGTGTGTGTGTGCAGTCTGTGTGTTTGTGTGTGTGTGTGTGTGTGTGCAGTCTGTGTGTGTGTGCAGTCTGTGTGTGTGTGTGTGCAGTCTGTGTATGTGTGTGTGTGTGTGCAGTCTGTGTCTGTGTGTGTGTGTGTAGTCTGTGTGTGTGTGTGTGTGTGTGCAGTCTGTGTGTGAGTCTGTGTGTGTGTGTGTGTGTGTGTGCAGTCTCTGTGTGTGTGTGTGTGTGTGTGTGTGTAGTCTGTGTGTGTGTGTGTGTGTGTGTGTAGTCTGTGTGTGTGTGTGTGTGTGTGTGTGTGTGTGTGCAGTCTGTATGTGTGTGTGTGTGTGTGTGTGTGTGTGTGCAGTCTGTATGTGTGTGTGTGTGTGTGTGTGTGTGTGTGTGTGTAGTCTGTGTGTGTGTGTGTGTGTGCAGTCTGTGTGTGTGTGTGTGTGTGTGTGTGTAGTCTGTGTGTGTGTGTGTGTGTGTGCAGTCTGTATGTGTGTGTGTGTGTGTGTGTGTGTGTGTGTGTGTGTGTGTGTGTAGTCTGTGTGTGTGTGTTTTACCTTTTGGGCACATTTTACAGCACTGTCCCGGGAGCAGGACGGGGTCATCGCAGGTCAGTTTGGGACAGTCCTGTTTCATATTCCGACAGCTCACCTTCCCAAACACCTTCCCACGTTGACTCTTCTGCTGCTCAGAGAGAAAGATGCTTAGAATTCCTATGAACACACGACTGAAGTGTTTGTGTATCTGCGTGATGTCGTACCGGTTCACAGTGACACATGACGCAGTGCATCACGCCAAATGGTTCGCCAAGATCCGGGTGCCACGTGTCCTCCAGGGAATAAAAGCGTCCACCGAAGGAGCAACCTTTAAATAAATAAACAAACGCACAACATGTGATTTTCTGGCACGGACAAAAGAAAGTCATACTTGTTTGGAACAGCGTGAGGGTGAGTAAATGATGTCGGAATGTTCACGTCTGGGTGAACTATCGCTTTAATTTTGTGGCTTGTTTCTGAGCCAGACATTCAGGAACATGACTTGGACAATAACAAGCAGCACATATGAGTTCATCTGTCCTAATGAAATCACACGCCCACATCAGACAGCAGCGCTGGGAACCAAAACATGTCTTTTGCTTTGTTTTGATGAGAGAATGAGAGATTCGAGTACATTTGGAGTTAAAATGTTTATGGCATCTGGAACGGGGCCAGTGACCGTCAGTTGCAGTTTACTGCCTCCTTTTATAGAGCGGGACGATTAAACAATTTACTGTAAAGCTAAACACACACTCAAAGACACACACATTAACTGTAATATGAGCAATCAGAGAGAAATGCAGCTTGTCCCGTTGCATCAAAATCTGCTTCCAAGATTCTTCTCTGATATAAGAATAAACTCATTTTGCACAATGATCTTATTTCTAGTGACTTTCTATAGGATGCATCTTTAACAGCTCTAAAAGCTCTGCCAGGAATCTTCTTATCAAGAAACCATTTTTGGAGAGTAAATCTATTCTTCACTGAAATTTAAAGTAAATATAGCAGAAAGTATTCAGTATTTTACCTGAATATGAACAAATAATATTGACTTAATATTATGAAATATATAATAATATATATTATTATTATAAAGAATAACATTTAATTAATATTAATAAATATATAATAATATATATTTTTATTATAAAGAACAACATTTAATTAATATTAATAAATATATAATATATATATTATTTTTATAAAGAATAACATTTACTTAATATTAATAAATATATAATAATATATATTATTATAAAAAGACTAAAGAATAACATTTAATTAATATTAATAAATATTAAGACTTTATTTATATTAAGTAAATCTAGCAGAAAATATTAAGTATTTTAAGTAAATATTAAAAATAATATTTACTTGATATTATGAACATTTTTAAAATATATATTATTATTATTATATAGAATAAATAATAACATTTATTTAATATTAAGTAAATATTAAGACAATTTTAAATAAGAAGTAAATATAGAATAAAATATTAAGAAATATAGAATAATGAGTATTATATTACATTTTAAATATTAATTAAATACATCAGAATGTGTTTTCTACATTGAATAATTATTTGAAGCGTGAACTTTACATGATTTGTGTTATATGTGATGTAGTTTCCTTCATGTTCCCCTGATGTTTGTGTGACACTGAGCATCCACATGTTTATTGATCACTGCTCCAGGAAGAGCCTCTATTGATCAACTTCCTGTCATCACGTGCTCTTCTGTAATTACTGCAGTGATTAACAACACATTATAAAGTGAAAGCAGATTGCAGAAGCTTAATAGCCCATATCAAGTTTATTATTTTGTATAATATTAACGATGATAATGCACCTATATACAGGCATTACAACTGCATCATGTAAAGCTTGAAACGTGGTTACCATATTTTTAGGGTGAATTTCTGGCAACCGCAAACTGCCGGCTTTTTACCGTAAATTTACCCGGATTTTTTTTACATCACAGAAAAAAGTGGTTATTGATAAGAAGAACCAATGACGAACCTTGCAGGGTTCTTGAGATAACTGTATGGCTCCTCTGGGATGAACAAAGTTCTTGATGTTTCATTCTATTTTATTAGTTCTAAATTGGAACGTTCGTTTAAACTTCAAAGAATCATTTATCAAATGTAAAAGTAACAGTGCTGGAGATGAAAGGAGTGTCACTTACCGGATAATCCTTTCGACATGATTGGTTCTGTCTCGGGCTGGATGGGCAGAGCTGGTGTTTTGAGTCTCCAACCCTGAGCCGATGCGACCGATGCGCATCCGACAATCCACAGCAGCCGCAGCGCCTCCATCACCTTCATCTTCACCACAAGATCAATAGATAATAATCAGTCTCTCCTCAGACTGAGATCTCCGGTGAAACGATCAAACCTCACTGACTTCAGTGTTTTATATCGCGTCGCGTCAAAGCACGAGTTGCGCGTGTGTCTGTGGCGTCTGCTCGAGCGGGGCGCGCTTTTATACGGAGCTCGTGAAGGGGCGGGACGGAACCTCAGATGCCCCCAAAACTCAACCTTTAATGATTTCAATGGCTTTAAACTCTTCATCTTTTCCTCTCATCATTTTAAAAACGTTCCTTCTCTGTTGCCCCCACAAAATTACACGTTAATAGCCCATTAGTGCCAAAAATGCTCAAAAATAGCCTAATAATAATAATAATAATAACAGGCTAATTCATAATAAGCTAAATATGGCTTTCATCTTAAGAGCACAATTGACCTAAACAGATACCCAACTTTGCTCTTTCTTGATTTGATGTATTATTATTATTATTATTATTATTATTATTATTATTCTCATGAACAAGAGTAACAGTCCATCTGACATGTCATTTCATTGTCATATTTATACATCTTTTCCTTTTTAACTATAATAGAGTGGTTAAAGCTAAAAAATACTAAATAAAAAAAGAGAAGTCATGCAGAAATTACACAATCAACTTTTTATTCTCTGGTTCTTTATTAAACAACCACAGAAACCAAAACATGGCTCTGTGTATGTGTATCTTACCCATAAAACATCAATAATCAAAAGACATATTTGAAAAGCCACGTAGCACGTTTCTTGTTTCTACCCCAATAACCCCATTGCAGCTCCACTTGTCCGCCCATGCAATAATCAGCCATCTTTAGAGCTTCAGACCCTTTGGGGCCTTTCGAAGTCACCAAAGCAGGTCCATGATTCACATTTTAATGTGCTTTAACATCCATCAGCCCCCTGGCAGAATCAAAGGCTGTGTGGGGAGTCTTTTATTTCTCTAGATGTCCTACACAAGTAAGTCAGTGAATGCAGCCTGAGCAGAACCAGAGGCTTTTCTCTGAGGAGAACAATGCATGTTCACTGAGGAACCCAAGCTATTATATTTGCCCTCAGACTCTGTGTATGTGAATGAGGTCTTCAGAGAGTGAGGAACACACACACACACACACACACACACACACACACTTTCATCTGGTGATGATGAGCATGTTTAAATGTGTAAGTGACTGAAAACAAGCACTAGGACGAAACTGCATTTGTTAGCTTAAGGTGCTATTTCCACCTGATCTGACCCTTTAAAGTGACCTCCTCTGGGGTTGTTGGGGTGATTCAGACTCACGCGTTTGACTTGAATCATGATGGGTTTAGGTCGTTTGATAAAGCGGTTTTTAACGTGCACGTCTGAATTGACCATTTAATGGACTAATGGAATAAAACAGACATGATGAGGTTGCACCCTCAACTCCAGTTGCAAACATGAGAATTGTTATTATTGTCTGGGTATGCATTGATTTTATTGGCTTGACAGAACAGCCAGCGCACGCGCACGCGCACGCGCACGTTCCCCTTTAGAAAATGACGAATATGCCAGTAATAATAATAATAATAATAATAATAATAATAATAATAATGACTTGCATTGTGGGTCATGATGGTGCGTTAAAGCCCCTCCTCTCTGTATGCGGTCATAGGACCATTTCCCCTCCATAGGCCTTGAAAGGCTCTGAATAATGGAGGATAATGGAATAATAAAATCACAAAATAATAAAGCGTCCGAATGAACGGTGCGGTCATATATCAAGCGATCCGGAAACCTCTCGGGGGCCCCGGGGCCCTCCCCCCGTCATGCACATGTTAAACATGACTATAGAGCCGCAGCACAGCACTTATACATGAGAAAGGAAGCGCGCAATAAACTCCAGCAGGGGTGAGAGCAGGAAGACATTGCAGCTTGTTCGCTTTATTCCGAGTGCATGCAGTGAGATTAGAGATAAATAAAGCTACACGAACACAACAGTGTGTTTGTTTCTTTGTCTTCAGAAGGGGGTTTATTGCTGTAGGATGCGCTTAAAACATGTAAGAAACATATTCGCTCGTTGTTTTGTATTTTCACCCTTTTTTAGTCTTATTTCGTCATATTTCTGAATCTAGTAAATTATACGTTAATTCTATTAGGCTAATAAATTAGAATTCATTTTAGTTTTCAAATATTACATATGTATTTTTATTATTTAGCTATTTGCTATTAGGCTATCCTTTATTAAATATATATACAATTTTATTTATTATATAACGCATTATTTAAAAACGTGCGCATGTAGGAAACTATTATATACAATTTATTAGTAATTATCAAAATTATTTGTCGTTTTATTTATATTATAATTCTGATAAACTATAATAATTGGAATAACTTATTAAATATATCAAATGTTATTATTTTATATCTGAAAATATTATTTAGAAATTTTCAAATGGATAATTGTTGTGTTTTAATTACTATTTTATTTAGCCATTTGTTATTTGGCTATACATTCATTCTTTATTAAATATCTAAATAATTGTATTTAATATAATGTCTATTTATAATACATTATTTAAAAACGTGCAAATGTAGGAAAATATTATATACAATTTATTGGTAATTATCATAATTATGCAGTGTTATTTTTATTTATATTATAATTCTATTAATTTACAACAATTATAATAAGTATTAAATATATAAAATATTATTAATTAATATAAAAAATATTATACACAATTTCAAATTTGTAATTACTATTTTCTAATTGATAAAATATATGTATTTTTATATTATTTAGCCATTTTTATTAGGCTATAAATTCATTCTTTATTAAATATCTAAAATAATTGTATTTAATATATTGTCTATTTATAATAAATTATTTAAAAACGTGCAAATGTAGGAAAATATGATATACAATTTATTGGTAATTATCATAATTATGCAGTGTTATTTTTATTTACATTATAATTATATTAAATTACAACAATTATAACTATTAAGTATTAAATATATAAAATAGTATTATTTAATATCTAAAAATATTATTACAATTTTCAAATTGGTATTGACTATTTTTTAATTTATATATATTAGCTATTTGTTATTAGGCTATACATTAATTCTTTATTAAATATATACACAATTATTATATATATATATATATATATATATATATATATATATATATATACGTTATTTAAAAACGTGCAAATGTAGGAAATTATTATATACAATTTATTTGTAATTATCAGAATTATGCAGTATTATTTTTATTTACATTATAATTATATTAAATTACAACAATTATAATAAGTATTAAATATATACAAAATTATTATTTAATATATATATATTCAATAAGAATTTTGTATATATTTAATACTTATTATAATTGTTATTGACAAACGTTATTTAAAATCGTGTATATGTAGGAAATTATTATATACAATTTATTTACAATTATCATAATTATGTATTGTTATTTGTATTTCTATTATAACTATTAAATATAAGAATTTTTATTAATGATATGAATCAGTATCATTTAATATATAATACACTTTTACATACGATTATAATTCCTTTAAAGTAAATAATAATAATGTGTAAAATGTTTTACAGCTGAATGAACTGAGTCTGGCAGTAATGAATGTTTCTCAATGATCTCCGTTAACAGACATGTGAGACAGAACTAAACATCACAATATACACAACAAATGCTCTGTGTGTGTGTATTAGCGTTTCCGAAATGACTTCACAGGTACACACGAGGTGTGTAAGGTGTGTTATTTTCATGTTGATGGCGCTTCACACCTGCGCTCGCGCATCCGCTGAGAATGGGAATCGATCATCAATCGATTATGAGCTGTTTGTATTTCACCATGAGGTGATAACAGAAGATATTATTCCCTCAACAGAGCAGAAACCAACACCGAGAGGCGAGCTGGAGATCTGGAGCTTGTAATGAATAAGGGTGTGATGACACTAGTGTGTGCACACGTGTGTGTGTGTGTGTGTGTGTGTGTGTGTGTGGGTTTCTTGAGACTATAATAGCATTTACTGCACGTGCACTGCTGTTGTTATACACTATTAAAACACTGTAGTTTTGCCCATATGATGGTAGTATCATCCTATTCTTTGAAGTATCATTTAAATACTGTGGTATATATTTATGGACATGGTAATACCATGATGGAAATACTATGGTATTCTTATTTCAATTAAAATCAATTATTTATACAATATTCAAATGTAGGACATTATTATATATACATATTTAGAAGTATAATAGTTATGCATAATTATTTGTGTTATTATTATTATTATTACATTAAGCTTTAATAAATTATATTACAATTATTTTTATTATTATTATTATTATTATTACATTAAGCTTTAATAAATTATAATTCAATATTCAAATGTAGGACATTATTATATATAATTTATTTATAAGTATAATAGTTATGCATAATTATTTGTGTTATTATTATTACATTAAGCTTTAATAAATTATATTACAATTATTTTTTATTATTGTTATTATTACATTAACTTTAATAAATTATAATTCAATATTCAAATGTAGGACATTATTATATAGAATTTATTTATAAGTATAATAATTATGAATAATTATCCTTATTATTATTATTACATTAAGCTTTAATAAATTATAATACAATATTAAAATGTAAGAAATTATTATATATAATTTATTTATAAGTATAATAATTATGAATAATTATGTTTATTAATATTTTATTATTACATCAAGCTTTAATAAATTATAATACAATATTAAAATGTAGGATAATATTATATATCATTTATTTATAAGTATAATAATTATGCATAATTATGTTTATTATCATTATTGTTTTTACATTAAGCTTTAATAAATTATAATACAATATTCAAATGTAGGACATTATTATATTTCATTTATTTTTAAATATAATAATTATGAATATTTATATTTATTATTATTATTACATTAAGCTTTAATAAATTATAATTCAATATTCAAATGTAGGACATTATTATATATAATTTATTTATAAGTATAATAATTATGCATAATTATGTTTATTATTATTATTATTACATTAAGCTTTAATAAATTATAATACAATATTAAAATGTAGGACATTATTATATATAATTTAATTATAATTATAATAATTATGAATAATTATGTTTATTAATATTTTATTATTACATCAAGCTTTAATAAATTATAATACAATATTAAAATGTAGGATAATATTATATATCATTTATAAGTATAATAATTATGCATAATTATGTTTATTATCATTATTGTTATTACATTAAGCTTTAATAAATTATAATACAATATTCAAATGTAGGACATTATTATATTTCATTTATTTTTAAATATAATAATTATGAATAATTATATTTATTATTATTATTACATTAAGCTTTAATAAATTATAATTCAATATTCAAATGTAGGACATTATTATATATAATTTATTTATAAGTATAATAATTATGCATAATTATGTTTATTATTATTATTATTACATTAAGCTTTAATAAATTATAATACAATATTCAAATGTAGGACATTATTATATATAATTTATTTATAAGTATAATAATTATGAATAATTATATTTATTATTATTATTATTATTACATTAAGCTTTAACAAATTATAATACAATATTCAAATGTAGGATATTATTATATATAATTTATTTATAAGTATAATAATTATGCATAATTATGTTTATTATTATTATTATTACATTAAGCTTTAATAAATTATAATACAATATTCAAATGTAAGACATTATTATATATCATTTATTTATAAGTATAATAATTATGAATAATTATGTTTATTATTATTATTACATTAAGCTTTAATAAATTATAATACAATATTAAAATGTAGGAAATTATTATATATAATTTATTTATAAGTATAATAATTATGAATAATTATGTTTATTATTATTATTACATTAAGCTTTAATAAATTATAATACATTATTCAAATGTAGGACATTATTATATATCATTTATTTATAAGTATAATAATTATGCATAATTATGTTTATTATTATTATTATTGAATTAAGCTTTAATAAATTATAATACAATATTCAAATGTAGGACATTATTATATTTCATTTATTTAAAAAAATAATAATTATGAATAATTATTTGTGTTATTATTACTATTATATTAAGCTTTAATAAATTATAATGTTTATATAGAATATTATTATTTAGTATATAATAAATAATTATTATACATTTTTATATTATACAATCTATTTATAATTATTATAATTTCATGTCTAATTGTCTTTTTTATGTTTTATTACAATTCCATTAAACCATAATGAATTAGAATTGAAAAATTAATTAAATAAAAAATAATTAGTAAAATATATTGCATCGTGTAATAGTTATGATATAATGAATTATAATGAATATATTCATATGAATAATAATTCATACTGAATATTCATATAATGAATTATAATCTAGATCAATTCTATAAATAGAGTCTCGCTGTATTGAATGTGTTATAATAGTCGTTATAGTCTCATATGTGTTCCAAAATACTACAAATAAGGCAGTTTTCATATATGTAACATATTTTCCCACATACTAGTCCAATATACAGTATATGGCCACATATCAGATGTCTGGTCTCATTTAAGTACAATTGCACATAATCATTCTGTACCATATTATATATAAAGTAACTTACAATTTAGTTTTCTCAACTCTTGCTTTCCATATGAGGACAAACCATTGACCAGTCTAAATTTAACCCCTAAAACATGAACAAAAACACGGTTCACTTCATGTATTACTCCAGTTAAGGACTTCCCCATAGGAAGGTTAACGCACACAATGCATCTACATTTATATAAGTATGATTCGTGCTCCTGGTGATGGCAGCTCACCGGATTATCATCTAAAAACTGTCGGGAAACGGTAAACACACACATCCTGTTGCACACTGCACGGGTGCCAAAAGTGTTTATGGGTCCAGACATCATCACACACACGTACTGCATCAAGCGTGCTCACTAAGTGTGCGTGTGTTCATTACTAAGGTTTGAAAAAGTCTTGAAGGCAGTGAAAGTAGAAACAGCAAACTCACAGGCGACTTCACTCATTAGGCCGCATGAATCAGAGGATTGCTCATGCAAAAAGCCTTTTGGAGAAACATTTGTTTTATCTGGAACACACTGATATGCTGATCTCAAGGGTGTTGCGGCATATGGTGATAATGGAATAATAATGAGATACAGATGAAGTTCACAGGTCACTAACAGACAGAGTTACTCATTTAATATGCAAATGAACCTCCTTCATGCATATGAGCTCTTGAAGGGAAGCAGAATGTTTTGTGGTTTATCGATCCCCAGGTGCGATACTGAAGGTCTTGCGTTTGCTTTCTCACCACAACAGGAGCCCTGGAGAACATATTCACCCATTGACCAATCACAAGTGAGATCTTCTTAACCTCTCAACTGTCCCTGACAGCAATGGCATGAAATGGAGAGCAAAGGGGAGTGTCTTGAAGAAGATCCAAAGTTATCTCCAGTAATAACATCCAAAGTGTCTCCTCTAGCAATTTGGAAGAGATGTCTCAAAGATACCTTGATATACCTGCCATGCTTGTCTTCCAACGGCGCATTATTGCACTCGTGCAGTCGCCATCAAACTAATCATCTCTGATCGGTTGGAATGATCGATTTTTAAGGAAAAATATACAATACGTCCAGTTTGTTGCTCATTCTGGGTGGTCTGATAAATTCATTTACTGTCCCGGCCAAGACACAAACAAGAGAACTGAATTAATGTGTGTGTGTGTGTGTGTGTGTGTGTGCGTGAGAGAGAGAGAGAGAGAGAGAGAGAGAGAGGATACTAGCTCCTGTCTGATTAATAGTAATTAAAATAGATAACGTATCCTCCTGCGACCCCACGTCCACATGTGTGGACATTACATTTTGACTTCCCTATAGGAGTTGCATAATTACATTTCTTTTAAACTGACTGATCTCAGTTCAGGAGACTCTGTGTTGTCATTAAAGTGTTAAACATTCGATATATGGTGTCATGTGACTGAACAACATGGCGCTGACCACAGCAGAGTTTGTCTTTGGGAGAAACGGCAACAAAACTACATCTGGTAAGAACCCTCATTAAGTTTTTACATTAAAACCTGTTTGAGATGAAAGATTAGAGTCTCTAGTTTCATCCGATATGCCATTTTTAAAATTTTAGCGATTTATCGCGAAACGGCACGCTATTAAACACAACGACCACGTATGTGGACTACAGGCGCATTTTCATTTAAAATATCCTGTATTCACTGTGTGAGTCAAAGTATTCATGCAAAAGCTGATAAATGTGTCTGTCAGAGGCTTTATATGGCGTTATGATGAAAATAAGATGCATTTCTAACTGTTCTGAGACCAGTGCAGACAGACAGCGCACTGGAGGTTAAGTCATGCACTAAATAGGGAGCAAGGGAGTATCCTATAGCTCTCCTATAACTGTTCTGAGACCAGTGCAGACAGACAGCACACTGTAAGTCATGCACTAAATAGGGAGCAAGGGAGCATCCTATAGCTCTCCTCTAACTGTTCTGAGACCAGTCCAGACAGACAGCACACTGGAGGTTAAGTAATGCACTAAATAGGGAGCAAGGGAGCATCCTATAGCTCTCCTATCACTGTTCTGAGACCAGTGCAGACAGACAGCACACTGGAGGTTAAGTCATGCACTAAATAGGGAGCAAGGGAGCATCCTATAGCTCTCCTATAACTGTTCTGAGACCAGTGCAGACAGACAGCACATTGGAGGTTAAGTCATGCACTAAATAGGGAGCAAGGGAGCATCCTATATCTCTCCTATAACTGTTCTGAGACCAGTGCAGACAGACAGCGCACTGGAGGTTAAGTCATGCACTAAATAGGGAGCAAGGGAGTATCCTATAGCTCTCCTATAACTGTTCTGAGACCAGTGCAGACAGACAGCACACTGTAAGTCATGCACTAAATAGGGAGCAAGGGAGCATCCTATAGCTCTCCTCTAACTGTTCTGAGACCAGTCCAGACAGACAGCACACTGGAGGTTAAGTAATGCACTAAATAGGGAGCAAGGGAGCATCCTATAGCTCTCCTATCACTGTTCTGAGACCAGTGCAGACAGACAGCACACTGGAGGTTAAGTCATGCACTAAATAGGGAGCAAGGGAGCATCCTATAGCTCTCCTATAACTGTTCTGAGACCAGTGCAGACAGACAGCACATTGGAGGTTAAGTCATGCACTAAATAGGGAGCAAGGGAGCATCCTATATCTCTCCTATAACTGTTCTGAGACCAGTGCAGACAGACAGCACACTGTAAGTCATGCACTAAATAGGGAGCAAGGGAGCATCCTATAGCTCTCCTCTAACTGTTCTGAGACCAGTCCAGACAGACAGCACACTGGAGGTTAAGTAATGCACTAAATAGGGAGCAAGGGAGCATCCTATAGCTCTCCTATCACTGTTCTGAGACCAGTGCAGACAGACAGCACACTGGAGGTTAAGTCATGCACTAAATAGGGAGCAAGGGAGCATCCTATAGCTCTCCTATAACTGTTCTGAGACCAGTGCAGACAGACAGCACATTGGAGGTTAAGTCATGCACTAAATAGGGAGCAAGGGAGCATCCTATATCTCTCCTATAACTGTTCTGAGACCAGTGCAGACAGACAGCACACTGGAGGTTAAGTCATGCACTAAATAGGGAGCAAGGGAGCATCCTATAGCTCTCCTATAACTGTTCTGAGACCAGTGCAGACAGACCACTGCATTATGCAGACTGGACCACAATGTGGAGCCGTGATATGCAGAAAAGGACACCAGCTCAACAACTTTTGGATCAACACCCCCCCCCCCCCCCACCTCCTTGTGGGCCAGTTGCCATGTAAAATCCCGGGCTGATTTCTCTTCCCAGTCCAGCCCTGGTGATGTTGGAGAGGTCGAGGAAGCCGATTGCACCACCTTCAGTAACCCGCTGGTGCCCCCCTTTACATAGCACCCCTATGCACACCATGCATATACACATTTTGCACCTCTGTATGCAAGGAAAACCTGGACAAATCACCATTTCCAATGTGAAGAAGAAATATCACTTGTGATTTTAACATCTCATTCTTGACCTTTTATTTGATGCAACCGGCTGTCAAACACATATTGAGCACACCAAATGTGTTAAACTTGCTATAGTTTACATCCATGTTGTTTCTTCATCAAGTATCAATGTCAGATGTAAATCATGTCAATCCCAGAAACAACAGCGCCACCTTGAGTAAGAAATATATGTCTAATGTGTATGTGTACATGCATATAGGACGCAGATGATTCATCATTGTTGCACAGGAAATCCACATCGCAAAGTATTTATTTATGTAAATATATTGTACTCATTTCTCATGTAATAAACACCTAAATAGACACACTAACCCTCTACTGATGCGACGCAGCATAGTTTTGTGTTACACTATTTCTAAGAGGAAAATTGAGGAAAACGAGTGCAAAACATGGATGAGGTACAGGAAGTGGAATGAGGTCCCAGCTCACTAAAGACCAGAAGTATGCATTAAAGGGTTAAACATGCAACGTGGAGAGGTCAGCTGATAATGTAGTGCACAACTGCATATTTCTCACACATACTATTGTTTTAAAAAGTTGCAGGTGCTGCAGTAAATAGTATGTGTAGTGTGTAGTGTGTATAGTATGCACATGTTCTGCATGCATACAATAATCGGTACAAATAAAATACTATATTTCCCAACATGTGCTGTATACAACCAGTGCACACTGTGGCTACGCTCGCGATTGCATACTTGTAGAGTATGGTCTCAAGATGGCACCGAGTATGGCTGCTGCGTCGCGAGCTCCGTCAAAACACTGCAGTTTATTGTTTGTTTTGATTACAGTTCTGTGTTTTTTTGTCTTGGATGTTGTCTGCCTTATTGTGTACGACAGACAAACGCTTTTGGACATTGGTTCGGCAATCACACACCGAAAACCGGACTTCACATTCCTCAATGCCGACCCGCGGTTTACAAACACGCCAGCGGAGCCCTTTGTTTGGGCTGCCCGGCCGCGGAAACGCAGAAGGAAAAGGGGAAAAAGAGCCGGCGTTCTCATCAGAGTAAGACGTCGCGCAAATCGCCCCCCGCTACCCAGTATACTACTGGCAAATGTTCAGTCTCTGGACAACAAGCTCTGCGAGCTGAGAGCGCGGATCTCTTTCCAACGAGAGACGAGAGAATGCTGTGTTATCTGTCTAACGGAAACCTGGATGTCCGCGGAGATTCCAGACTCGGCCATCGAACCCACGGGTTTCTCCGTGCACCGAGCGGACAGAGCGAAAGACCTCTCAGGTAAAAGCAGAGGTGGAGGTGTATGTTTTATGATCAACAAATCATGGTGTGATCAGAGGAATGTACATTTTATCAGGTCTTTCTGCTCTCCTGATCTGGAATTTCTCATGCTTCTGTGTCGACCATTCTGGCTACCGAGGGAATTCACAGCGGTCATTATCACAGCTGTGTACATCCCCCCACAAGCCGACACAGACCGGGCACTTAGGGAACTGTATGGCAGTATAAGTCAGCAGGAAACCGCGCACCCTGAGGCTGCGTTCATTGTTGCCGGGGACTTCAACAAAGCCAACTTCAAAACAATAGCACCAAAATACCACCAACACATCAGCCTTAACACACGAGGGGACCGGGTTTTGGATCATTGCTATTCTCCTTTCCGGGATGGCTACAAATCCCTCCCCCGCCCACCATTTGGCAAATCTGACCACTCTTCCGTTCTGCTTCTGCCCGCTTACAGGCAGAAACTGAAACGGGAATCACCCGCCCTCAGAATGATCCAGTGCTGGTCGGACCAATCAGACTCTGCGCTACAGGACTGTTTTGATCACGCGGACTGGGAGATGTTCCGGTCTGCCTCCGATGACGACATCGAGGTTTACGCTGATAGCGTAACGTGTTTCATCAGGAAGTGCGTAGAGGACGTTGTTCTGACAAAAAACATACGGATCTACCCCAACCAGAAACCCTGGGTTAACGGCGATGTTCGCGCGGCACTTACTGCGCGGACCACCGCTTTTAATTCCGGGAACGCGGAGGAGCGTAAACAAGCCAGTTATGCCCTCCGTAACTCCATCCGTGCAGCCAAACGCCAGTACAGGCACAAAATTGAAGGTCAGTTCAACACCACTGACTCCAGAAGTATGTGGCAGGGAATTAACACCATCACGGACTATAAACGGAATAAAAACTCCGCCATGAACACCGCTGCCTCTCTCCCGGACGAGCTTAATACATTTTATGCTCGTTTCGAGAACAACAACACCGCCCTCGCGGAGAGAGCACTCGCGGCCGATACTACAGATGATGGTTCACTCTCCGTCTCTGTTGCGGATGTAACCCGATCCTTTCGACGGGTGAACATTCGCAAAGCCGCGGGTCCAGACGGCATTCCGGGCCGCGTCATCAGAGCATGCGCGAACCAACTGGCTGGTGTTTTTACGGACATTTTCAACCTGTCCCTCTCCCTGTCTGTAGTCCCCACATGCTTCAAAACATCAACCATTGTGCCTGTACCGAAGCAAGCCAAAATCACTTGCTTAAATGACTGGCGTCCTGTTGCCCTCACCCCCATCATCAGCAAATGCTTTGAGAGGTTGATCAGAGATCACATCTGCTCTGTTCTGCCCACCTCTTTGGAACCATTACAGTTTGCCTACCGTAAAAACCGCTCCACTGATGATGCCATTGCATCTACAATACACACTGCTCTATCCCACCTGGAAAAAAGGAACACGTATGTGAGAATGCTGTTTGTAGACTACAGCTCAGCATTCAACACCATAGTGCCCTCCAAGCTTGATGTGAAACTCCGGGCTCTGGGCTTAAACAGCTCGCTGTGCAGCTGGATCCTGGATTTCCTGTCAGGCAGACGTCAGGTGGTTAGAATGGGCAGCAACATCTCCTCATCACTGACCCTCAACACTGGAGCCCCGCAGGGCTGTGTTCTCAGCCCACTCCTGTATTCCCTTTACACACATGACTGTGTGGCGACACATAGCTCCAATGCCATCATTAAGTTTGCTGACGATACGACGGTTGTAGGTCTGATCACTGACAATGATGAAACAGCCTACAGAGAGGAGGTGCACACTCTGACACGCTGGTGTCAGGAGCACAACCTCTCCCTCAACGTCAGTAAAACCAAGGAGCTTGTGGTGGACTTCAGGAAGAAAGACAGAGAACACAGCCCCATCACCATTAATGGAGCACCGGTGGAGAGAGTCAGCAGCTTCAAGTTCCTCTGTGTCCACATTACTGTGGAACTCACATGGTCCGTCCACACTGAGGCCGTTGTGAAGAAGGCTCACCAGCGCCTCTTCTTCCTGAGACGGCTGAGGAAGTTTGGAATGAACCAACACATCCTCACACGGTTGTACACCAGTACTGTAGAGAGCATCCTGACTGGCTGCATCACCGCCTGGTACGGCAATAGCACCGCCCACAACCGCAAAGACCTGCAAAGGGTGGTGCGAACGGCCAGAAACATCATCGGAGGTGAGCTTCCCTTCCTCCAGGATATATATAACAGACGGTGTGTGAAGAAAGCTCGGAGGATTATCAGAGACTCCAGCCACCCGAGTCATGGGCTGCTCTCACTGCTACCATCAGGCAGGCGGTATCGCAGCATCAGGACCCGCACCACCCGACTACATGACAGCTTCTTCCCACAAGCAATAAGACTTTTGAACACATGATCTCTCACGATCAACAATCAGCACTGCACTTTATTAATCATCACTCTGTCAATATATTCTCCCATTCAGTTAGTGTATATATATATATATATACCCTTATCTAGTGTATGTGTATTCTACATTGTGTGTATTGTGTACATTTGATATGTAAATTGTTGTGTAGGTATGTGTACATTTGTTATGTAAATTGTTTTGTGTAAATATGTTGTTATTGTAAAGTGGTTTATGTCTCGTCACTGTCATTACTGCAATGTTACTCGGAACTGCACACAAGACTTTCACCTGCTGTTGCACTCGTGTACACAGTAGTGTGACAATAAAGTGATTTGATTTGATTTGATTTGTATACTTGCATACTTGCATACTACTCTTACTATTTTTACCATTGCAATAATTGCATAAATAGTAATAATAGAATGGTGGTATTAGGGATGCCAACTGTCCCGAAGTAGTTGGGACGTCCTGTATTTTTGGCCAAAATATATTTAAGTTGCAAATGTAACAGAGTTAGTATTTTATTCCATTTTAATGTGAATTCCTCCTGAATTCAGCAGCGGTTGTTAAGTTCATGTGGTAGTGATGCCCTCGTGTGGTTTGTTTGGGGACTGCAGGAAAAAAAATGTTAGGTAAGGCGGGAGATGACGCAACACAGCAGTTGCAATCAGGCCCGCATTAACCCGCCGTCAGGTCCTGGGGCTGAGAGGTTTTGTAGGCCCACATTAAAAAAAAAGTCTAATGACCACGTTTGTCTATATACAACAAAAGCAGAAATAAGTTTCTCTCGGGGAGATATAGCCTAACGAAGACAGTATTCCATAACAAAATCCACAACAATAAAAGTATTCATTTCTTTCCCAACATGTTTTTTTTAATATAAATTCTTACTAACCGCAAGCTTTTGAATGGTAGTGTATAATGCTACAAAAGTTTCTATTTCAAATAAATGTAGTTCTTTTGAACTTTCCATTCATCAGAGTCACAAAAAAACTGTTTTCAACATTGATAATAATCATAAATGTTTGTTGAGCATCAAATCATGTGAGAATTATTTCTGAAGGATCATGTGATGAAGACTGAAGTAATGATGCTGAAAATTCAGCTTTAATCGCAGAAATAAATGATATTTTATTGTATTATTACTTTAAATTGTAATAATATTTCATAGTATTACTGTTTCTAGTATATTTTTGATCAAATCAATGCAGGCTTGGTGAGCAGAAGATACTTGTGAACTTCTGAACATCCAACAGAATGATTCTAGCTTTATTTACCGATGTAGAATTTACCCTAAAAACAACTGGATGATTAATGTGACACTGTGATAATAATGTTTGTTCCAAAAGACTTCATTAAATGCATGAAACTAGTTTATTAGATATTAAACATATAAATTGTGACAAAACTGATTTTTCAACGATTTTAGTGCATACGGTTTGTACATAACGTTAGTTACGTCCAGTAGGTGGCGGGAAAGGACTGTTATGAGTGAGTCAGTCAGTCAGCAGACTCTTCAACCATTTCAGTGAAAAAGGCTGCTTTATTCGGGAACAAACAATGCTATGGCTATCAATGTCAATCATTGCTATTTCAAGAGTGAATCCCGCATAAATACGGCGCTCTTTAGATGTGGGGCGGGGCGTTTACATTTTGAAGAGACATGGCAACTAGCCTATAAACAAACTTCATATAATTCACGAAATTTACTGTATCCATTTCATGCATTTAATCAGCTAAAATATCTGAGGGACCCCCTAAGCCTCTTTTTTACTTCTTATGGGGGGTCCCGGATCCCCCCAGCCCCCCCCCCCCCCCTCAATTCGAGCACTGCTCTTCCCGCACCTGGTCCTCCTCTTTTCCAGGTAAGCGAGGTAAAGGTCCTCCGGTCTGTCCGTCCCCAGTTGGCTCTGCTCCATGCAGCCAGTCCTCTGCAGCGTGAGTTAACGGTCTCCCGCCTGTTTGCTCGTCCTTGGCTTATGATAGGCCCCTTGTCTTCATAGGCCCTGGGGCTTCAGCCCCACCAAGCCCGTGCATTAATGTGGGCCTGGTTGCAATGTGTACTGCACGCTCTGGGTGGGTATATTCATGCTCCGTCTCATTTCAGTAATATTCATTTGATTATAATGCAAAATAAGTAGAGTTTTCAAGTATTTTATGTTTGTGATTTGGTTTGGCTAATATTTCGACTATTGAATTAGAGTAGTAACATATTTTTTGTTAGTTATATGGCTTTTTGTGAACTCTCGTTGTGTCACACTATCGTTAGCAAGGCCACGAGGTTAATTTTATTTGATATTTTATTTAGGTCAGTTATGCCTGCAGCGAAATCCATTTCCAGCGTGTCACGTGTTAATAATGTTGCATTCTGTTAATTAGCCACATTTATTGTTGCATACTATTTCCAATACTATCTTTATGAAGTAGGCAGTTTGTAATGTGTAGTATGTGGTACATGTTCCCTACTGCCCTACCTGACACAGATTGTTGCATTTCCTCCTCAGAAAGCTCTACACTGCCATCTAAAGGACGGACAAGAGAACTACATGAAGAAAACTTTTCTGGGTTTTTGGACTGCTGTCAGTTGAACAGCTTTATTAAACATGTAATATAGTAAGGTCATGTGATTAAAGTAGAGTACACTACTGTTTCACATACTGATTTTAAAAATAGCATGCAGTGTGTAATGTACACTCCCATCTCTGTTCCTCGATCTCAATTCCTCACTTTAGGGTCAAAGGTCACCATGGGGTCAAAGGGCAGGTAGGTCATAGCGGATGTCCAATTCCGTGGCGACAGTTGAGGCAGATGACGAACCCCTAACTCCGCCCTAACAGCGGACAAGCCACACCCCTCCGGTCAGACAGCGAGCACATAGTGTGTGAGAACATGGCAACATCAGAGGAACGTTAAAACAATGACGACACAACGGACAGACGGAGCAACGTGTCTCTTCTTCTGTGAGGTCATCATCTGATAGATTTTGTGTGTCATTACTCACTAATGATCTGTCTGAGAGATCCATCATGTCCCAGTGTTGTCACATGCCTCATTGGATGAAAACAGACAACACTGACCTCTCTCTCTCTCTCAATTCAATTTCAATTTAACGAGCTTTATTGGCATGACAAAGACATTTTGTATTGCCAAAGCAATTACATAGAAAAACAAAACAGGAACTAAACTAGGACATGACAACAATAATAAATATAAAGAAATAACATGCAACATTATATAGGGTCAGTAACAGGGGTAGGGGATTGGGGTCAGGGGTCATCGATACATCATGTGTTGTTATTGGTTTGAGTTCTGGTTGTCCCGCAGGTTTCTACAGGATAGTACAAATCTTGCAGCTATATTTGCACATTCCTCTTTTTCCCCCAGAATAAAACACATTTTTTGTGTCGGGGTACAGTCATTGAAATCTGGACATATGTTGTTAATTTTGGGGTAATATTTGTTTCTAATTGGTTGGTATTTTGGGCATTCTGTGAGGAAGTGCAGTTCTGTCTCAATCACTCCCAGGATGCATTGGGAGCACAGTATGTCCTCGCGGGGCAGCCATGTCTGTCTGCGGCGGCCCGTCTCTACGGCCAGACTGTGCTCGCTGAGTCTGTACATCGTCAGTGCTTTTCTTCATTTTCTGTCAGTCACTGTGGTCAGATAGTTTGCCACCGTGTACTCTCGATTTAGTGCCGAATAACATTCCAGTTTGTGTTGAGTTTTAATGGCGTTTGTCCAATGCGTGAGGTATTTCTCCTTTTCTTTGTGTATAATTTGGTTCGGCCGAATGATTGTGAGTGTGCCGTTATCCTGAGACTGGCCGATCTCCTCAGGTGTGACTTCAGTCAGTCTCAGGACAAGCTGGCATAGGGGACTCTTCACCCCGCTCAGCTCTTGGTGTTTTAGGGCTTTATAATGGGATGTGTTCTCTCTCTCTCTCTCTCTCTCTCTCTCTCTCTCTCTCTCTCTCTCTCTCTCTCTCTCTCTCTCTCTCTCTCTCTCTCTCTCTGCGCATGTGCGAGTGTGGTAGGGTGAGTGAGCGTGGATTTTGAGTTTTTTTGAAAGTGTTTTCCGTTTTCCTATTTCTCGTCTCCTTTTTTCTGGTCTTAATATTTTCTTTTGGTTTAAGTTTATTAAGTATTAAAGCCGCTCGCGGCTTTTGTCGCGTGTCGGTATGGCTTCTGAAGCTAGGCAGGGAGTCTCGCACCTGTCGATGCGTAATGGTTGCAGGTGTGTGCCTGATATTGGCGTGAGTGTGGAGGATGTTCTCGTGGTGGTGGGAGAAATTATAGGTTTTGACAATATGCCTGTTAATGTTACTGAAAATGGATCAGTTCATCACAATGATACCAGTGAAATCGAGGATAATACGGTAAAAACACAGGATAAACAGGTACCTATGAAACCAAACAAAACGCCGTTGGAGCAGGTCTACGGGCACAATGAGGTGAGTAAAAGTGATGCTGGTATGGATGTGGAGAGAAGTGAGCAGGCTGAATGTAGTTCTGCGCTTGTCATAAATGATGATGTTGAGGAAGTAAAAGAAAATGAGGTTGTATCTCAGACTGTTACAGAAATAGCTGAGAAATGTTCGGTGAATGATATAGATGGGCTATCTCAGTATACAGATGATAGTATGAAAGATGATGGACATTGGTCTGAAGGGTCAGAAATGTCAAAAGTAGATACAGAAGATTTGTACACTGTGGGACAAATTAATGCTTTTCTGGATGAGACAAAAGGTAAAAGCATAGAAGTGACTTTTTCCCAGATCTGGAAAAGTTTATCTCATCTGTAATGTGGGCAAGGAAACATTGCAGTAATGATGAGTTATCAGAACAGAAACGTTTTAGGTTAAAGAAACATTTAACTGAAATTCGGAAAAAGTTTAAGACAGGGAAAGGGAAACTAAAAAGAGGCAAATATAACTAATCGCTATGCTAATACACATCTCTGTCTGATTGGTTTTTTTCTAATCTTCTTCTTTCTTATGGAAACCCTACGTGTGGGATCCTTAAATGTCAATGGGATGAGGGATAAGAGTAAAGCTGATACAGTGATTCATTTTATTAAGTTAAAGAAATTAGATGTTATTTTCTTACAAGAGACTCATAGTGACGCAAACAATGAGGTTGACTGGCGATTGTGGTGGAGGAATGAACATGTGCTCACACATGGTACTAATCTGAGTGCAGGAACTGCTATTCTTTTGTTTCCTTCTATAAAAGCCAAAGTCTTGGAAAAAAGTGAAATTGAACCAGGAAGATGTTTAGCAGTTAAGGTTGATTTAAATGGTCTTGTTTTTATGTTTGTGAGTGTATATGCACCTAACATAGGAGCTGAGAGATGAACTCTTTTTGATAAATTAAAAGGTTTTTTAGGAAAGCAGAAAGATAATATTTTTACTATCTTAGCTGGGGATTGGAATTGTACAATTAATGCTTTGCTTGATAGAAATGGAGAAGAACCCCATTTTCAGTCATCTACAGTACTTGATAATGTCATTAAAACCTCTAATCTTACTGATATATGGAGAGAAAATAATCCTTCTGTTAAGCAATATACATGGGTAAAGGTTAGTGATGGGAGGATTTCAGCAGCTCGACTAGACAGACTGTACTAATCAAATAGTATGAAAAGTAGAATTTTTAATACAGCTATTGTCCCCACATCTTTCACTGATCACAAATTAATCACTATTGATTGTAACTTGAACTCTAAGAAAAATAGAAGTGTTTACTGGCATTTTAACATCAAATTGCTACAAGACAAGAGTTTTTGTGATTCTTTTAACCACTTTTGGGAGACATGGAGAAATGAAAAAACAAGATTTGATAATGTTATTCTTTGGTGGGAAATTGGCAAAGCTCACATAAGGGATTTTTGCCAGCTGTATACATCTCACTCTAACTTTCATTTGAAACAGTCTCTGGAATGGCTTGAAAAGGAAATCCTTGCCATTGAGAAAAACATGATAAGAGATCTTTCTTCCAATGTGCATGAGTGGTCTGAGAAGAAATTAAAACTAAGCTCTATTTTAAATGGAAAGGTTAAAGGAGCTCTTGTGAGAAATAGATTCTTATCTATAAATGATATGGACAGTCCCACCTCTTTTTTTCAATCTAGAACGCAAGAGTGTACAAGTTAACCAAATGCATAACCTGAAGGATGACAATGGACAATGTACATCTGACCCTGTGGAAATGCGCAGAATAGCAGTGAATTTTTATTCACATTTATACTCACCTGAGGACATAGACATCCCGATACAAAATGGATTTCTACAAGATCTTCCTTGTCTAAATGAAGAAGATAAACAAGCATTGGAGTCTGGATTAACTTTTGTGGAATTAAGTGATGCCATAACGGGTCTTTCGTCGGGTCGTACCCCAGGTATAGATGGACTTCCTGGTGAATTTTATAAACATTTCTGGACAATACTTGGATCTGATTTATTTGAGGTGCTTAAGGAATGTAATCGTACTGGCTTTCTACCCAAGAGCTGCCAACGGGCTGTTTTAACATTGCTTCCAAAAAAAAGGCGATCTTACCATATTAAAGAACTGGAGACCTCTGGCAATTCTCTGCACTGATTATAAGATTTTATCAAAGTGCCTTGCCAATAGATTGAACAAAATATTGTTCAAAATAATACACAAAGATCAATCGTACTGTATAAAAGATAGATGTATTGCTGATAATTTGCATTTAGTACGTGATGCCATTGATTATGCAATGTGTAATAATATTGATGTAGGAATACTGTCACTTGATCAGGAGAAAGCTTTTGATCGTGTTGATCATCAATATCTTTTTAAAGTATTAGAAGCTTTTGGGTTTGGAGAGAAATTTAGAAAAATGATAAAGTTGTACAATAATGCAGTATGTATGGTGAAGATAGCAGGAGGTTTGAATATCCCTGTCAAGGTACAGAGGGGTATCAGACAAGGATGCCCACTTTCAGGTCAGCTTTATAGTTTAGCTATAGAACCTCTTCTATGTAAATTAAGAGAGAGTTTAATGGGTTTGAAGGTAAAAGGTGCTATTTTTAATGAGTATGTAAAGGTTTCAGCCTATGCTGATGATATTACTGTTGTTTTAAGGGATGTTAAAGATGTTCAGGTTTTAAAAGAGATTTTATTAAGCTATGGTAAAGCTTCATCTGCAAAAGTTAACTGGGTAAAAAGTTATGCTTTGTGGTGTGGCTTAGACCACAACACTCCAGCTCTCCCAAGTCATTTAAAATGGGGAAAATCTGGGTTAAAATATTTGGGGGTGTTTTTAGGAAGGGAGGATTATAAGAGACAGAATTGGGTGGGCCTGGTGGAGAAGGTGTGTGCTCGGTTGTCTTGCTGGAATTGGTTGCTACCACAGTTATCCTATAGGGGAAGAGTCTGCAACAACCTTGTAGCCTCAACGCTATGGCACAAAATGAACATTCTGGAACCTCCTGAAGATTTGGTTGAAAAAATCCAAAAACACCTAACAGACTTTTTTTGGTCCGGTAACCACTGGATAAAAGCATCACTTTTGTTTCTACCCAGACAAGAAGGTGGACAAGGACTGGTGGATATAAAAAGCAGAATTAAGACTTTCAGACTACAGACAGTAAAAAGATATCTCTACGGAGTGGATGTGAGCTGGTCTGGAGTAGCCTGTGCCCTCCTTAGAAGAGCAGGAGGGATGGGGCTGGATAAACACTTGTTTCTCCTGGACATTCAAAATGTTGATCTGACTGGACTAACTTCCTTTTACCATTCAGTGTTCAAAGCCTGGAGGACCTTTAATATCTCAAGAGACGCAACGGATGAGGGAGGTCTCTGGTCAAGGGAAGAACCTCTAATGCACAACTCTATAGTGGACTCAGTGATTTTAAAATCACCATCGATGAGGAATCTTCTAAAGGCTGCAGGAGTTGTAAAGATTGGACACTTAATAACTTCAGATGGATGGATGTCACCTGAAATGCTAGCTTCCAAGATTGGAATAAGATCAACTCGTTGGGCACAAAGACTGTTAAATGAAATCCTTGAGAGCCTATCGACGGAATTTAAATGCAGTGTGGAAGCAACCAATGAAGATATGGATTTAACTTTTCCTGAACTAAGAATAATTCCATCTGTGGGTATTTTTGAAGAAAAGGAGGGATCTTTGTTGACCTTCAAGATACCTGTATTGGACTGTTTCAGTGAAACTGAGAAGAAAGCACCGTACGTTACATGTGTAAAAGTTTCACACTCTCATTCTTTAGGAGGAGTTAAAGAGTCAAAATGGCAAGAGCTATTTGGATCAGGCTCTTCCCCGAAGTGTTGCTGGAGGGCCTTGTACAAGCCTCCTTTTGAAAAAAGGTCTGGAGACCTGCAGTGGAGAGTTGTGCATGGGTTAATAGCTACAAACAGATACAGAGCACACCTCGATCCCCAGGTTCAGGAGGGATGTCCTTTTTGTGGGATGACTGAAACTGTCTTTCATTTATTCTTCCAATGTGGGAGGCTTGTGCCTTTACTTTCTCAATTGGAAGAATGGTGTATAGTTTTGGGAGAAGTGTTTTCACCCATGTTATTTATCTATGGACCAAAGTATAGCAGAAACAGGAAGCAGATCCATGTTTTGTTTAATTTTTTGTTTGGGAAAGCAAAAATGGGAATTTGGATTTCACATAAAAGCAAAATAAATAATGCTGGGTCAACTGATGCAATGTTAATTTTAAAAGGTTTGATTAAAACTAGATTAAAGGTGGAATATGCTTACTATAACTTGGTTAAAGACCTGGAGACTTTCAATCATATTTGGGGAGTAAACCAGTGCATATGTGAATCTGATTTTGATGGTGCTTTGCAAATTTATATTTAATTGTGCTTTTTGTTTTTTGCCTGGTTTTTGTGCTATTTATTATTGTATGTTTGTATTTTAAATTATTTTTTTTTAAACTATGTGAGGTTTAATTAAACCTTGATATTTTTGTAATAAAGGTGGGTTAAAAGTCAAAGTCTCTCTCTCTCTCTCTCTCTCTCTCTCTCTCTCTCTCAATTCAATTCAAAATTGCTTTATTGGCATGACTGTACACAATACAATATTGCCAAAGCTTGGAATACAAAGAATAATTATAAAAACATCAAAAATAATAGAGTATTATACCATAACTTAAATTTAAATGTACAAATTAAATTAGTTGCACAAATTAACAGTGTAGCAAATAAATAAATAAAAAATAATAATTAGAACTGTTTATGAACATTTAAAAATTCTGTGAACAATTCTAGTGTTAATAGTGTGTGTGTGTGTGTGTGTATGTGTGCGAGCGTGTGTGTGAGTGTGTGTGTGTGAGTGTGTGTGAGTGTGCGTGTGTGAGCGTGTGTGTGAGCGTGTGTGAGCGTGTGTGTGTGAGCGCATCACTGATTAGTCGTCGACTCTCTCTTTTTGTGACAAGCATCAATGTATCTTGCTGCTAGTATGATACAATCTCTTTTTTCACCTAATAAATGTTGAAATTGTGTTTTGTTGTCTAATTTTGTGAAGTTAGGGCAAAGTATTTCAAATTTAGTATAAAAAGTCCCTCTAATGTGCTCACAGTTGGGGCAGCTGGTGAGGAAGTGTTGCTCTGTCTCCACTTCTCCCTGGGCACAGTACGGGCAGATGCGTCTCTCTCTGGGCAGCCAGTTCTATCTGTATCTGCCCGTCTGTCTGTCTGTCTCTCTCCGTCTGTCTGTCTCTCTCTCTATCTGTCTGTCTCTCCGTCTGTCTGTATCTGCCCGTCTGTCTGTCTGTCTCTCTGTCTGTCTGTATCTGCCCGTCTGTCTGTCTGTCTGTATCTGCCCATCTGTCTGTCTGTCTCTCTGTCTCTCTCTCTATCTGTCTGTCTCTCCGTCTGTCTGTATCTGCCCGTCTGTCTGTCTCTCTCTCTGTCTGTCTGTCTCTCTGTCTGTCTGTATCTGCCCGTCTGTCTGTATCTGCCCATCTGTCTGTCTGTCTGTCTCTCTGTCTGTCTGTATCTGCCCGTCTGTCTGTCTGTCTCTCTGTATCTGCCCGTCTGTCTGTATCTCTCTCTGTCTGTCTGTCTGTCTGTCTGTCTGCATCTGCCCGTCTGTATGTATCTGCCCGTCTGTCTGTCTGTCTGTATCTGCCCGTCTGTCTGTATCTGCCTGTCTGTCTGTCTGTCTGTATCTGCCCGTCTGTCTGTCTGTCTGTCTGTATCTGCCCGTCTGTCTGTATCTGCCTGTCTGTCTGTCTGTCTGTATCTGCCCGTCTGTCTGTCTGTCTGTCTGTATCTGCCCGTCTGTCTGTCTGTCTGTCTGTATCTGCCCGTCTGTCTGTATCTGCCTGTCTGTCTGTCTGTCTGTATCTGCCCGTCTGTCTGTCTGTCTGTCTGTATCTGCCCGTCTGTCTGTCTGTCTGTATCTGCCTGTCTCTACAGTCAGAGTGTGATTGCTCAGTCTGTACCTCGTCATCCTTCTTCTTCATTTACTGTCTTTCACTGTTCTCAGGTATTCTGCGCTTGTGTATTCTCTGTTTAGGGCCAAATAACATTCCAGTTTACTTTGTTTTTCTGTTGATTCAGTCCAATAGGTCGGGTAATTCTCTTGTTGTGCTTTTATCATGTGTTTGTGCCGGATTGTGTGGATGAGGGTGTCCGTGTCCCGAGGCTGATTATTGTTAGTCTGTTTGTGGAGTCTCAGGACCAGCTGAATGATGGGACTCTTCTCAGTGTTCACTCCATGGTTTTTAAGGGCTTTAAAATGATAAGAGTTGGGGTCACTCAGTTTTAGATGTTTCCAGAATGTAACGGCTCGTTTCTCAATGTGGATTAGTAGAGGGTATTGGCCTAATTCTGCCCTGCATGCATTATTCGGTGTGTTTCTCTGTACTCTAATGATACTCTTACAGAACTCGGCATGAAGGATTTCAATCGGATTTTTGTCATGGAGTTTTTGTCACTAGGCGTCATGGAGTTAAAATCGATTCAGCTGTTGGTGTGGAAGGTTGTAGTTTAGCGGTAGGAGAGATGATCGGTTTCGAGAATATCATGTCAGCGTCCCGTATGAACAGCGCTGTTGTTATTTTTGTGAAGACTGTTGATCTGGCTAATGAGCTAGTACAAAACGGTGTTGTGATCAATGGCATATTTACAGCAGTACTCCCGCTATCAACGCCGTCCAAAAAGGTGACGTTATCTAACGTGCCACCTTTTATCCCTAATGATGCTTTGGTCAAAATGCTAGCCTGTTATGGCAAAACAGTCTCCCCGGTTAAAATGATTCCGATTGGCACCAAATCTCCTCTCTTGAAGCACGTAGTGTCTTTTAGACGGTACGTTTACATGATTCTACAGGACAATCTTGATGAACTGGATTTGTCTCTAAGTTTCCGACATGAGGATTTTAACTATGTTATCTTTGCAACCACGAACAGCATGAAGTGTTTTAACTGTGGTGAGATTGGGCACCTGATCCGTGCGTGCCCAAGCATTGTCAAAAAAGATCAGGTGAATGAGGGTCCTGACCAAGTGACAGAAGATAGAGTCTGAAAACCAGAACGCTGCGGAGCTTACCGTGGATAATGAGGTACCTGGGCCAAGCTCAGTACAGACAGCAGCTGCTATGACTGCTGTAGAAACTGTGGGCATAGAGCAGGCAGATCGATCTGCGGGTGTTGAAGGTATGATGGTTACTGTGAGTGTAGAGAGTGAAGTCGAGTCTGGAGCCGGTGGTGCCGGCGATACAGGCTTACTTTCTATTTATGATGAAGCAGTGTTAATGAATGGACTGGATGAGTGTGCTTTTAAGACACCGCAGAAGCGTAGCTTGGATCAGCGCCCCTCAGAACAGCACGCGAAGAGAGGTTTCAGTCACGATCTCAGCCAAACTGACACAGAAAGCGAAAGCGATTTCTCTGACTTCAGTGTTGCGTGCAGTTTATACCGCAAAGTGGCTTTTCTAACAGGAATTACAGTGCGGATGACATCAAATCTTTTTTGAAGACAACAAAAAATTTAAGAAAAGTTCGTATTGAAGAATACTTTCCGGCCGAGGCTCCCAGAAGATTTATCCTGGACCAGGGATGGTTTTAACTACTCGGGAGTGTATCTAGGGAATCGAAGTTTCATGCAAAAGAACTTTGAAGGTATTGTCGAGAAGTTCAAAGGTCGCCTCAACAAGTGGCTCTTTTTGCTCCGCAAAATGTCCTACAAGGGACGCATCTTGATAATCAATAACTTAGTTGCTTCTGCTCTTTGGCACCGCTTAACTTGTGTGGATCCTCCTCGTGACTTGCTGCCTAAGTTGCAATCAATTTTGGTTGATTTCTTCTGGGACAAGATGCACTGGGTTCTGAAAGCTGTTCTGTTTTTACCCAAAGAGGAAGGGGGTCAGGGCCTGATTCATATACAAAGCAGAATAGCAGCTTTCAGGATTCAATTTGCACAAAGACCTTCCTCAAAAGAGTCGACACGCCTTGGCGCTCTGTTCTTCATCTAGGGGAGGACATTAAACCGGAATGGAGAGCACTGTACAAGTCACCCTTGCCAAAGAAGGTGGGGGACCTACAGTGGAGGATTCTGCATGGCGCCATTGCGGTGAATGCACTCGTCTCAGTTCTGAATCCCGGGACTAGTGATGAGTGTCCTTTCTGCTCTCAGAGGGAAAGTGCCTTTCTGTATTGCAAAAGACTTTCACCTTTGTTCCAAGTCTTAGAGAGTTTATTTGTCCATTTTGATGTGATTTTCACTTTGGAAATGTTTATTTGTGGCTTTAAGTATACTCGAAGCCGTCGCTTTTGTTGTCAGCTGCTGAACTTCCTATTAGGGCAGGCGAAGAATGCTATTTACGACACCCGGAAAATAAAAGTTGAGCGGAATTCCAGCATTAACTTACCAACTATGTTCCTTAACATTGTGAAATCTAGAGTTTTAATTGACTTTCAATACTATAAATCTATGGGGGACTTTATGTCCTTCGATCTGATTTGGTGTCATAAGGGGGCTTTATGTGAAGTTATTAATGGGTGTCTACATTTTGCACATGCTCTAAAATGACTTTTTGAAAGTGTTGTGATTTTGTTTTTTGCTACGAATTGTTCTCTTTGTTGCCGTCTCTTTTCTTAGGTAGGTTTTGATTGTATTAGTTTAGGTTTTTTGTAATAAAGGTTTTTTTGAAATTAAAAATTCTCTCTCTCTCAATTCAATTTCAATTTAACGAGCTTTATTGGCATGACAAAGACATTTTGTATTGCCGAAGCAATTACATAGAAAAACAGAACAGGAACTAAACTAGGACATGACAACAATAATAAATATAAAGAAATAACATGCAACATTATATAGGGTCAGTAACAGGGGGAGGGGATTGGGGTCAGGGGTCATCGATACATCATGTGTTGTTATTGGTTGAGTTCTGGTTGTCCCGCAGGTTTCTACAGGATAGTACAAATCTTGCAGCTATATTTGCACATTCCTCTTTTTCACCCAGAATAAAACACATTTTTTGTGTCGGGGTACAGTCATTGAAATCTGGACATATGTTGTTAATTTTGGGGTAATATTTGTTTCTAATTGGTTGGTATTTTGGGCATTCTGTGAGGAAGTGCAGTTCTGTCTCAATCACTCCCAGGATGCATTGGGAGCACAGTATGTCCTCGCGGGGCAGCCATGTCTGTCTGCGGCGGCCCGTCTCTACGGCCAGACTGTGCTCGCTGAGTCTGTACATCGCCAGTGCTTTTCTTCATTTTCTGTCAGTCACTGTGGTCAGATAGTTTGCCACCGTGTACTCTCAATTTAGTGCTGAATAACATTCCAGTTTGTGTTGAGTTTTAATGGCGTTTGTCCAATGCGTCAGGTATTTCTCCTTTTCTTTGTGTATAATTTGGTTCGGCCGAATGTTTGTGAGTGTGCCGTTATCCTGAGACTGGCCGATCTCCTCAGGTGTGACTTCAGTCAGTCTCAGGACAAGCTGGCATAGGGGACTCTTCACCCCGCTCAGCTCTTGGTGTTTTAGGGTTTATAATGGGATGTGTTGGGGTCACTTGTCTTTAGGTGCTTCCAGAATTTGATGGCTCTTTTCTGAATGTTCAAAAGGAGAGGGTATTGGCCTAATTCTGCCCTGCATCCATTATTTGGGGCTTTTCTTTGGACTTAAATGATTCTTTTACAGAATTCCAGATGCAGAGTTTCAATGGGATGTTTTTCCCAATTTAAATAGTCAAATTTTACAGGTGGACCCCACACTTCACTGCCATATAATGCGATTGGTTCGATGACTGATTGGAATATTTTGAGCCAGATCCTGATCGGAATATCAATTTTAATGGATTTTTTAATGGCATAAAACGCCCTTTGTGCTTTCTCTTTGAGTTCATTCACAGCCAAAGCAAAATTACCTGTAGAACTGATTTTTAGGCCGAGGTAATTGTATGTTTTTGTGATTTCAATGCTTCTGTTTGATAATGTAAAAATGTTTGTTAGTCCCTGAGATCTGGATCGCTTTTGGAAGATCATGACTTTGGTTTTTTGGTGGTTGACTGTCAGGGCCCAGGTCTGACAGTAACTCTCCAGTAATGCCAGGCTCTGCTGTAGCCCCTCTTTAGTGGGCGACAGGAGCACCAGGTCATCTGCGTAGAGGAGACACTTTATTTCTGTGTCATGTAAAGTGAGACCTCGAACGGGAGATTGTTCAATAGTTTGTGCCAACTGATTGATATACATGTTGAAGAGGGTGGGGCTTAAACTGCAGCCCTGTCTCACTCCTCGCCGTTGATGGAAAAATTTGGTTCTTTTGTTGCCAATTTTAACAGCACATTGACTGGCTGTGTACATTGATTTGATCACATCATAAGATTTTCCCCCTACACCGCTGTCAGTAAGTTTAAAGAATAATCCTTCATGCCAGATTGAATCAAACGCTTTCTTAAAATCTACAAAACAGGCAAAAATTTGGCTTTTGTTTTGATGTACATATTTATCAATGAGTGTCTGTAGGGTGAAAATGTGGTCAGATGTGCGACATTTTGGCATGAATCCGATTTGACATTTACTCAAGACATTGTGCTTCATAAGGAAGTCTAAAAGTCTGCTGTTTAAAATACTGCAGAAGACCTTCCCCAGATTACTGTTCACACAGATGCCTCGGTAGTTATTAGGGTCTAATTTATCTCCACTCTTATAGATGGGGCTGATGAGTCCCTGATTCCAGATCTCAGGGAAATAACCGGCACACAGAACATCATTGAACCGTTTTACAGTCGCCAGTTTAAAGTTGTGATCCATGTGTTTCAGCATCTCATTGAGGATGCCGTCTACACCACATGCTTTTTTGGACTCTAGGACACTGATTTTGTCCTCCAGTTCTTTCATTGTGATTGGGAAGTCTAATGGGTTTTGGTTTTCTTTAATGGATTGTTCAAACTCTTCTAATTTTTTACTAATGTCACTTTGATCATGATTTTGGGTTGTGCGATATAGATCTTGGAAATGATTTTTCCACAGATCTCCATCTTGTATTGCCAATTCTTCATTTGTTTTATATAGTGATTTCCATTTATCCCAGAATTTATTTGAGTTGACTAATTCTTCAATTTCTTGAATCTGGCTCTGTAAGAACTGTTCTTTTTTCCTTCTGAGTGTGTGTTTGTATTGTTTTAGTGCCTCACAGTAACGGAGGCGTAGGTCCTGATTATCTGGTTGTCTGTGTTTTTGGTTGGATAATTTTCGGAGGTTCGTCCTCAGAGTCTTACAGTCTGAATCAAACCATTTGTCTGTGTCTAATTTCTTTTTCTTAGGTTTGATTTTTGCCAAATTGCTCCTTTGTGCAGTTTTGTAGAAAATGGTGTTTAGATCTTTTACTGCCTGATTTACACCATCATTATTTTTAGTGTATTGCTGTATTTGGAAAGAAAGTAAGAGAGATTGTATCTCTGTAAGTGTAATTGCATTTGTGTAGTCATTGATGCTGTTATCTGTCCATTTAAATGATTGTATTCTGCTCATTGTGTGTGCTGTTGTGGTTGTTGTTTTGGTGGTTGATTCAGACTGTTTGACATACAGGGTAATTTGGCTGTGATCTGAGAAAGCTGTTAATGGTTTGACTGTGAATGCTCTCAAAGAAGAAAGGTCCAGATCTGTGATTGCGTAATCGACAGTGCTGCTACCAAGAGCTGAGCTGTAGGTGTACCGTCCGAACGAGTCTCCCCTTAGTCTTCCATTGACGATGTACAGACCCAGACTCCGACAGAGCTGCAGCAGCTGCCTTCCATGGGCGTTTGTTGCCTTGTCATTGTTCTGTCTGGGGGCATGAGAGGGAAAAATCACATTATTTCCAGTTATGAATCGGTCACCGTATGTGTCTGTGAAGTCTAGTTCTACACCAGTTCTACAGTTCAGATCCCCCAGAATCAGCACATTCCCCTGGGCCTGGAAATGACTGATTTCTCTCTCTATGGTAGGAAAGGTTTCTTCCTGGAAATAGGGTGACTCAAGAGGGGGAATATAGATCGTACTCAGAAAGACAGATTTTGAGGTGGACATTATGCCTTTTTTTATTTTCAGCCATAGATGGTATTGTTCAATTTTGATTAATTCTATGGCACAGGATAATTCAGATTTAATCCAGATTAACATCCCTCCTGAGTCTCTGCCCTGTTTAACTGATGTGAGTTTTACTGATGGTAACACTATCTCCTTGAACCCTGTGGGACAACCAGTGTGCTCATCACCTCGACTCCACGTTTCCTGTAAGATAATAATATCTTGATCTTTAAGTTCTCTGATGAAATCAGAGTTTCGACTCTTTAGGCCAAAAGCTGAGGAGCTCAGACCTTGAATGTTCCACATGGAAATGCAGAATGATTCCATCTAATGATTGTCTGTTGGATTTGTTTGCTATTTGTAGAAAAGAGAAAGACATAAGACCAAAAACTATGCAAAAACAATGAATAGTGAAAATATAATTTAGTAAAATGTAATTATGTAAGGTCCTTTACATTTTGGAAGCACTGTCCTTACACTAATATATAAATATACATATACACACACATATACATAAATATACAAAATCTTTTTTTTTTTTTTTTCCCCCGTGTGGGACAGTAAGCGTGAGCAGATGATGTTCAGCATGTGCTGGATGTCCTGAAGATCAGTGTTGCCTCGGTTTGCTTCTCCACTGAGGGCCTGGGCATAGCTCAGTTTACCTGGCTGAGGTGTGGTGTGCTGCGGAGGGTGGTTCGGTGCTGTGGGGTACCCTGCAGGTGCTGTGGGGTGTTTGGGGATTTCGCAGTCCAGTCTCTGACCACGTGGCTCCCCTCTGGGTGCTGTATCTCTGGGTGCTGTGTCTCTGGGTGCTGTGTCTCTGGGTGCTGTGGCTCTGGATGTCTTGTAGGATGGGGTGTTGTTCTCTGACCTGCGTCTTGTTGGGTTTCCTGGGCTTGGGTTTGTTCTGCTCCAGCGGGGGGTTGTCTGGTTGTTCCGGTTTAGAGCAACATCTTTCAAAGTTTTTGCCAGCACATGTACAACATCCCTGTATAGATGAACGTGGTCATACAGACAGCTTGTGTCCAGGTCTGTGTGGTGTGCCAGGTGGACATTAGGCAGTGGGGCGCAGTGTCTTGAGATGCTGGCATTTATTTTGGTGATTGTGTGGGGATGAAAGTCTTTTCTTGGGAGCAGAGTGGAGAGGATAATTTTTGAACTGGGGAAGGAATGTCTCGCTTTCTCCAGAACAGCTCTCAGGGAATCAGCCACCCCGTCCTGCTGGCTCCTCAGGTCATTTGTGCCCGTGTGGATGATGATGTGGCTGGGGCAGCCGAGTTGTGACTCTGTGAGGAGTTCCAGGGCTTTCTTAGTGTTGGGGCACCAGAGTTTAACAGCTCGGTGATGGGGGAAAAGTTTGTTTACATCAAGAAATTTTCCATTTGAGTCGATGAGTAGCACTATTTCTGGTTTCTCTGTGCTGAGTAGCTTTGGGCTGTTGTGTTGTGAGTGCTGGCTCTGTTGTGTGTTATCTGGCGGGGGGTGCTGTGGTGTCAGTGGGTTGTCTGAGTCGGGCTCCACAGTGGTGGGGGGCAGCAGTGGTGCTGTAGGGGTCTTCTCTGGTCTCCAGCAGCTCTCTTATCTGCTCTCTCAGTGCTGTGAGCTCACTGCGCTGCTGCTCTCTCTCTTCCTGTAGCTCTCTCACCTGTTGCTCTAACTTTACTGTGCACTGCTCTCTAACCTGTAGCTGCTGTGTTAATGCAGTCAGCTCACGGTGGAAACTGTCCTTCTCTCATTTGCTGTGAGAGGGCTGTTAGTTGTTGTGTGACCTGCTCTTTATCCTGCTGTAATATGGTGAGACAGGCACATCTGTCTGTGTGCACAGGCTGCTGTTTTAACACAGTTTCTCTCAGCTGCACGAGCTCAAACTCCAGCCTAGTGAAGTGTTCCTGTAGCAGAGGAACAGATTTGAGCGCTAGAAGGTCCAGGTCCTGGCTGGGTCTCTCTTTTCCCTCAGTCTTTGTGGGAGGAGCCATGTCTGACCTGGGCTCTGGTGTTATCTGTGCAGTCTGCTCACATGATGCATTCTCATTTAATAAAACTATCTCTTGTTTGATAGTTTCATTTATTGCTCTGTAGTCAGCCTGGAAAGCTTTTAGGTTACCCTGAACCATAACTGTGCCATTTTTATATATATTGACAGTCATTATTGTGGTGTCAGGATCATCTTTCTCTCTGATTTTGACTTTCCAGCCATGACAGATGCCCTCTTTTTTTACTGATGGGTAGTGGCTGATTACAGCTTTGTGCCAGTAGCTGGGGTTTTCAGAGAAGAAAATAAGATTACTTATTTCTCCATTTTTAAAAAGGTCTGCAAAAAGTGTGTCTGGACTGTCTTTAAGCAGATTCTGTTTAAACAGTTTTCTTGCAGTGTCACTCTTTAACTCTGGGGGGTATTGAATGGGCAGTCTGTGAGGACTGGAGAGGTCATTTGCATAGAGCAGTGGGGGGATTGCAGCTGCTCCTCTGATTGGTCCATTTCCTTGTTTGAATTGCTACACTGGGGTGCTCCAGACTCTTTGCTAGTCATGGCTTCAGTTAATTATCCTTTTAGATTTACACTTGGTTAAATGTAAACTTTAAGCTTTAATATATAATTTAGTATCCAGTTTCTACAGTTAGTTGTTCCTTTCTTAGGAAAAAAAACCATCTAATTGGGGGTGTGTTGTACTCACTTCTTGCAGTTTTCTTCAGGTCTTTGTTGCTGTGCTGTTTGAATCAGCTGTCTCTCTGTCATCTGTCTCTCTCTGTCTGTTTCTCCTCCTGAAATCCTTCAGCTCGCTCATGTGCAGCTGCTCAGTAGATATGAAACAGAAGACAACCAGAGAAACAAGAGAGTTGCCTCCTTTTATAGCCTCTCCAATGCTTGTGGTTGTCATGATGAACAGCCCTGTAAACAGAGAGACAGACAAACGGGGGAGAGAGAGAGAGAGAGAGAGAGAGAAAGCTGCATACTAGCATACTGCACAGCAAACAGAAGTATATACTTCATTGTTGTTACATGACCTCATGAGCTGTTATACGTTTAATTCAGTGAGTGGTGTGCAGATATCATTTTGGAAATAATGTTTTATGATATTTTGCTTTTCAATCCTGTTTTGTATTAAATATATTTCTTCTGACTTCACACACACACACACACACACACGCGCACGCACGCACACACACACACACACACACGCACGCACACACACACACATAAATATGATCCGCGTGCTCTTGACACTTGTCGCGTGAGATTGGAGCTCTGCGCAGCTGCAGATTGACCTGAGCGGCCGAATTGAACACACCTGATCGGATCTCACGCATGTGAATGTGCGGAGTGTGTGCGGGATTCATGCGCGCGACAGCAAACGGCGCGGGTAAGAGCTTCATCACATTTAATCGTCTGCTGATATTGACTTTACAGATGGTACATGTGCGGAGATGCGTGTAGAAATAGTTAATCATTTTAAATGATTTCTCTCTCAAATACTTAAAATGTTCCTCTGACAAAATCAAAACCCAGAAATGGTCGATATTATTAATTCTGCATCACATAAAATTGTCATGCACTTTCATAGAAATGTGACTGTTACGTAATATAGAATGAGAGCTGTCACTGATTAGAGACATATCTCAGATTCTTATGCGTAATACATTCACGCCACTCATTTTACAAAATGCTTGACTATTTTTAAAGAGTCGGAACAGACTATTTTTTATATGCATTTGCATTGTCACGTGCAGCTGACAATTTTGAAAAGAAAAAAATCTGGATGCTAGTGCCAGATTGACAGACACTTCTTTTGACATTCCTTGTTTGCTGTCAGGTATAAAAGTTTTTTTCAGGGCATGCTGAAACAGAGTCCCCTTGCGGCAGGACATGTTGTAAAGATTTTATCAGATATGGAGAAAGAAAGATTCGTTTCCCCTCCAGATATTTTTAGAAAATGTATTGTGTGGGGAAATTTAAAGTAAATATTGTTCATATTGATACAGTGCATTAAAAAACAGGTTTAATATCACAGTGATTCTCAAGTTTATGGGTGAGTTCCCTTAAAGGGACAGTTCACCCAAATAATGAAAATTCTCATCATTTACTCACTCTCATGCCATCCCAGATCTGCAGAACACAAATGATGATTTTTAGAAGAATATTTCAGCTTTGAAGGTACATGCAATGCAAGTGAATGGTGACCGGAACTTCGAAGCTCCAAAAAGCATAAAGTCAGCAAATAAATAAATAAATCCATTTGACTCCAGTGGTTAAATCCATGTCTTCAGAAGGGATATTATAGGTGTGGGTGAGAAGAACTCAATATTTAATTAGTTTTTGTCTTTTACTGAAAAATTCTAAAAATTCTAAAAAGTGAAGATTTATAATAAAATAGGATCACGCTTTTCACAACACACATTGTTTCAAAGCAGCTTTGCAGAAAATCATGCATTGGGGCGATGAAGGGTTTTGTTGGCAATTAATTGATGCTCTATTGTTGCACGGTGGAGGGCGGGACCGGGCGTGTTGAGTCACGACCTGGCCCCGCCCTCCACCGTGCCACATCTGTGTATTCCATTTCAAGAGTGTAGTCCATCAATTGACCGAGGTGATGCAGGCCGAGATCAGTGAGGTGCGTCCAGTGTTAATTTCGTCAGACGAGACGAGACTAAATATGTTCGCCAATGACCTTTTTTTCCATGACTAAGACGAGACGATAACGAGACTGCACCAATGTCCAAAAACGCTGACTAAGACTAAATTAACATGCATTATTGTTGACGAAAAAAGACAAGACTAAAATGTTTTGCAGAAAATAAAAACTAAGATAAAATCTCTCTTCATTTTCGTATACAATCGTCTCTACTTTTTCACCATGAGATTGAATATTCAGCTGTTACGCCTTCAAAATATTCCGAATGAGTTCGCGCTGTTGCTCTAGTAATGGTTACAACAGGTCTCATACTCCTGTGGCTGCAACACGAAACTACACTGAGCAAGAACACAACAATCATAGACAGTGGCGAACACGCGACGAGTGCTGACGACATGCGGTAGAAGGAAGAGGCTCGATATTTGGTCGCATTTTAGGTACAATGATATTGACAAAAAGTCAGAATGTGTCATTATAACTGACGGGAAGCACTGCGGATAAACAATACCGGGAAAAACACCACCAACCTTAAGCGACATCTAAAGGCTAACCACCCACACATTCAGGGAAGTTAACTTAAATATACGTCTCATAAGCTAATGCTGATTTTAGGCATCTACGCTGTAAATTAACCAGTTAGCTATGGTGTTGTGGCACATACATTATGCAGGTTATATATATTTTATGTAACTTATTTGCTTAATAAAATACACTTCAATTTAATTTTCATTTACATCTTCAATTACATTTGTGAATGTGTCTCTTAAATCAGAAAACCAGACACGTTTAACAAAGAGAATTCAACATATCATTCAACAAGTGTATTTTGTCCGGTAATTATGACATTTAACCAATATTTGAGATGTGTGAAACATTATATCTCAGAATTAATCTCAGAAATAATTTATTTAAAAAAAGACTAAAATGTTTTGAAACTTGACTAAGATATATTGAGTTTTCTTTTGACTAAAACTAGACTAAAATGACGAGACTTTTATTCGACTAAAACTTGACTAACAAAAAAAGATATATGAATGACTAAATATGACTAAAACTAACAAGGACATTTCGCACAAGACTAAGACTAAATTAAAAATAGTTGACAAAATTAACATTAGGTGCGTCACTGTTCAACCGGCAGGTCATTTCAGGCAGTGGCATATGAAGTATTCCATGTCTTATAGTCGGAGCTGGCATCAGTTCATCCTCTGAAGTCAAAAGAATGAAGTGATGTCTGGCACTGGCTGTAGTTTCTTGTCATCACTCAGCAACACGTAGTAGCTGAGTCTGACACAAGCAGGAATGGAGCTGGATCTGGCCGACTCTGGTAAACTCGAGATATGTTGAGTGTCAAGTCAAGTGACTTTTATTGTCATTTCAACCATATACAGCTACCACATTACGTAGTGAAATGAAATAACATTCCTCCAGGACCATGGTGCTACATAAAACAACATAGGACAAACACAGAACTACATAAGACCTACATTTATGCATTTGGCAGACGCTTTTATCCAAAGCGACTTACAGAGCCCTTATTACAGGGACAATCCCCCCTGGAGCAACCTGGAGTTCAGTGCCTTGCTCAAGGACACAATGGGTGGTGGCTGTGGGGGTCGAACCGACAACCTTCTGCTTAACAGTTTAGTCCTTTAGCCCACTACGCCACCACCACAACATACCTTCACATTAGTACATAAAGTGCATGTGTGCAAACAGTGCAAGACTGTAAAATAATTGCTAAATTGCAAAGGGAGTCGGAAGGTGTTCAGTTGTGTGTGTGTGTGTCAGTCCAGTCTCTGAGTATTGAGGAGTCTGATGGCTTTGAAGAAGCTGTTACACAGTCTGGCCGTGAGGGCCCGAATGCTTCGGTACCTTTTGCCAGACGGCAGGAGGGTGAAGAGTTTGTGTGAGGGGTGTGTGGGGTCGTCCACAATGCTGGTGGATTTGCAGAAGCAGCATGTGGAGGAAATGTCCATGATGGAGGGAAGAGAGACCCCGATGATCTTCTCAGCTGTCCTCACTAACCTCTGCAGGGTCTTGCGATCTGAAACGGTGCAAGTCCCAAACCAGGCAGTGATGCAGCTGCTCAGGATGCTCTCAATAGTCCCTCTATAGAATGTGGTGAGGACGGGAGATGGGCTTTCTCAGACTTCGAAGAAAGTAGAGATGCTGCTGGGCTTTCTTGGTAATAGAGCTGGTGTTGAGGGACCAGGTGAGGTTCTCCGCCAGGTGAACACCAAGGAATTTGGTGCCCTTGACGATCTCCACAGAGGAGCCGTCGATGTTCAGCGGGGAGTGGTCACTCTGAGTTCTCCTGAAGTCAACAACTCTCTTTTGTTTTGTCCACATTCAGAGACTGGTTGTTGGCTCTACACCAGTCCGTTAGCCACTGCACCTCCTCATTCTTGCTGATGAGACCCACCATGGTCATGTCATACACACAGCCCTGGGGGGGCCCCAGTGCTCAGTGTGGTGGTGGTGGTGGAGATGCTGTTCCCGATCCGGACTTACTGAGGTCTCCCAGTCAGGAAGTCCAGGATCCAGTTGCAGAGGGAGTTGTTCAGGCCCAGCAGGTTCAGCTTTCCAATCAGGTGCTGAGGAATGATTGTGTTGAATGCTGAACTGAAGTCTATGAGCAGCATTCGAAAGTATGTTTTCTTTTTGTCCAGGTGTGTGAGGGCCAGAAGGAAGGTGGTGGCGATGGTGTCGTCTGTTAAGCAGTACTGCAAGGGGTCCGGTGAGGGACTCATTATGTGCCTCATGACGAGCCTCTCGAAGCAATTCATGATGATGAAGTGCAACGGGACGGTAGTCGTTGAGGCAATACACTGAAGACTTCTTCGGCACGGGGACGATGATGGTGACCTTAAAACATATTGGAATGATGGCACTGCTCAGGGTGATGTTGAAGATGTCAGTAAAACATCTGCCAGCTGGTTTGCACATCCTCTGAGCACCCTGCCAGGAATGTTGTCTGGCCCAGCAGCTTTCCATGGGTTGACTCTGCATAGAGTTTTCCTCATATCAGCTGTGGTAAGACATAGCACCTGGTTGTTGGGAGGAGGGGTAGCCTTCCTCACTGCCATGTCATTCTGCACCTCAAACCGAGTGTTGAAGTCGTTCAGCGCATCTAGAAGGGAGGCATCACTGTCACATGCAGGTGATGTTGTCCTGTAATTGGTGATGGCCAGGATGCCCTGCCACATGCACCGCATGTCTCCGCTGTCCTGGAAGTGGCTGTGGATTATCTGGGTGTGTGCGCTTTGCATCTCTGTTGACCCAGGACATTTTGGCCCTCTCTGTCGTCTGCTCTGAAGGCATTAGCATAACAGAGATGTGGTCTGAGTTGCCAAGGTGGGGTCAGGGCTCCGTCCGGTACTCTCCTGGGATGTTTGTGTAAACAAGATCCAGCGCGTTCGCCCCCTTGTTGCAAAGTCCACATGCTGATGGAATTTAGGGAGTACTGACTTGAGATTCGAATGGTTGAAATCTCAGTCAACAATGAACAGTCCATCAGGGTGAGTGGTTCTGCTGTTCTCTAATAGCCCCATACGGTTCACAAAGCGCTTCCTTGGCATTAGCACTGGGGGGAATGTACACTCCGATTATGAGGACAGTTGTGAATTCCTGTGGTAAATAAAATGCTCTGCATCTAACAATCACAAACTAGCACAGAGTTCTTGCACCATTCCGTGTTGATGTAAACACACAAGCCACCACGCAAGCTTTACCACATGGAGCGGCATTTCTGTTGGCACATATGAAACATGCCCATCTAGCTGAATGGTGGCATCCGGAACTCTGTCGCTGAGCCCCGTCTCTGTGATGCAGTAATCTGCAAACTCACGTTGTGTAGTCTACTGGAGTCGGTTGTAGTCCAATTTTTTGTCCAGGGAGCAGACATTTGAGAGCAGGACAGACGGGAGAGCTGGCCAGCTAGGCTTAATTTTTAGCCTAGCATGGACCCCCGACCTCTTGCCGCACTTTCGCGTCTCACACACTGCTTAAGACATCCTGTCCCCCAGCCACTGGCATCAGGCGATGCCGAGGACTGTAGGCCTGGTCCCTGCAGCAAGTTGAGATCGCGTAGCTTTTCCAGCAGGTCATCAAGCAGCTTAGTTGTTGCATGATTTCTATATTGTAGCAGTGCCTGGCAATGGTAGACATGAACACCAGTAGCTCCGATGTCCATGTGCAGTAAAAATCGAGTTAAGAAACATAGTGTGGCAAGACGTCTCACAGTGTCACAATGGGTTGCAGTACATCAATTAAAATCAGTATCCATTTTTTAACATGTCTCAGGTATAGACATTAATAAAGAATATTCCATTAACAAAACCCCAAAAACAACAAAAAACATCCCTTGACAGTATTAGATTAAACAAAAGGAACTGGATAAAAAAAAAAACTTTTACAATCCTGACAAAACCTTTCTGATGCATATTTTGAATCAGTCTAATGACTGGCTAAACCACTGTCTCACATCTTGTTCTGACATTCAACGATCCATTCTGAGTAGAGTTTGTTCCACTTTGTGGTAACTGATCAGTAGTCAAAGAATTTGCTCCAATAAAAGCAGTACACACATCTGTGTCAGCAACATTCACATTAGCACCACCAGCAATATGATATACACCACTCAAGGAATCACTGCAGTTTCAGCAAAATCTTGCTCCTTGACACTCATTTTGGTAGGTGATGCAGTCACAGTTTTATTCATCTACAGTCCCCTGAACAGCATCAGCTTCAGTCACACTTATTTCTTCAGAAACTGGAATTTCAGAAACTCCTGTTACAGTTCTGTCATCAAGAGTTATCACAAGCAAAACTGGCTCAGCCCCATGACTTGATTCACTGGAGATAACACCCTCACAACAGTTCACCTCATGAGTCTCATCCTGAAGAGGCAAGAAGTTCACTGGCATTATCATATTCCTATGAACAACAGCACCTGTAGAACAGTTTTCTTTTTTGAAACGTATGGACATGTAAATATGTCTCTCCCATCAATCAGCAAGTTTCCTCTTACCACGTTGACCCTTACTCGTGTACCCATTGGGTGATAAGGTATTGTATGTGATGTTTCAACATCTGCTAGTTGAAGCATCTCTGAAACTAACCTATTCTCAAAATTGGCACCCTGATCAGAATGCAACTGCTCTGGGACACCATAAATATAGAAAAGATTATCCCTTGGTTTTGCAACCACTTTTGCAGACTGATTAGGACAAAGGTAAGCTTGTGCCAATTTAGTGAAATGGTCTGTCACAACCAAAACATCAAGTGTCTTGTTTGATGAATCTTTGGCAGACTTTGGCAGTGGTCTGGTCATCACAATACACTCAACTGGAGCTCTCTCTTCAGGTTCTGGTGATTTACTAAACATTCTTGCAACATCTGACATGTTCCTTTACATCCTTTTCTATCCCTTGCCAGTAGAACCTGCATCTAGTAAGATAGAGAGTTCTTTGTTGCCCTTGGTGCCCCGTGTTATAATGTACTCCCTTAAGCACTCTCTCACGAAGAGCACTAGGCATAATAAACTGGATTAAAGACGACTTCCTAGTGATTACATCTCTAGAAGTCTGATACAACATACCCATTCTCACCGACAGCTTTTTCCAGTGTCTCAGAAAATGAATCACACCAGGTGATTCCTTTGTCCATGTAAAGGTATTATTGGGAATGAAGGGGGCGAGAACCGGCTTGACAATATAAATTATATTTAATTAAGAACTTAAATCAAAAGACACACACACACACACACACACACACACACACACACATATGACGGACAGGGAAAAGTGGATGGGCAGCTGCCCATCGCCCTGTCACATTCCTCCTTCATTCTCTCAGGCCGGGGAGCCCCCGACATGACGTACACCCCCCCTTCTTTCCCTGGGGGAGGGCGTGCCTTACACCCTTCTGCTGGTAGGTCATCCCCGCCTTCCTGAATCTGGGAGTGGCAGGGGGAGGGAAACAATGATTAAAATAGGGGGTACTATCTGTAACAGTGTAGAACCCCCAACAAAACAAATACTGTAAAATTCAAAAGAGAGGGAAAAGACCAACGTGGTCGGCAGTGGGAGAGAGAGAGGAGACTGAGAGAAAAAAAACACTCGCCGGTTCTCCGATACGAGCGTCCTCCAACCTCTAACGGATGACAGCCACGCCTCACGGGGTGGATCGGAGGTAGTCCTCTGTCGGATGGAACACCCCGCCATGTTCTCGGGGAACAGAAGGGGTCTCCCCACTCCTGGCAGCGATTCTCAAGCTCCAGGTGGTCGGCCCGGGAGCCCCTCACCACTTGCGGTTGGTGGTCCTCTCTTAACCCCGCCATGTTTAAGTGGCTGGTAGGGATCTCACCCCACCCCTGGCAGCGGCCCTGATCGCTCCAGGAGCCCCCTCTCCCCTTGCGGTCGGCGGCCGTTCCTCCGCTTCCAGAACCCATGTTAGCGGACTGTTGTCAGCCCACACTGTGAATTGATGACCTCTTAGCCAGTGACTAAATTTGTCACACACTGCCCATTTCAATGCAAAGAACTCCAACGTGCATCCTCAATGGTGCGTGAGTTTAACCAATGGAAGTCTGTACACAGTCACTTTCTGATTATGTCACGCTCTTCCATGTCATCCAAAGCTTCTCTCAACTTCTCATAATGTGAAGGAGACAAACTCCTGTAAGGCAATCTGAAAGGTTTAATGTCACTCAAGCAGATACGGTGAAAAAAACTTAAATTTTACCACAGTCAAGTCTGTGATATGAAAAAATTTACTCATATTTGACCAACAGATCAACTAATTTCTTTTTCCAGTATGGACTCAGGGAATTTGAATCAACATCAACGTCTTGAAGTCCCAATCCAGACAACACAGAATTCGAGAGATAATGAAGGTACTGCCAGCAGAAAAGCATTTATCATTGACTATTTTGCACAACACTAAATGTTCTGTGAAAGGTTCTAGAGCAGGGGTCGGAAAACTATGACTCGCGAGCCACAAGTGGCTCTTTGTTAAAAATCAAATGGCTCGCCGGGTCTCTCACCATTCACCAACACATGGACATTTTTGAGATACTTTTCCCACAGAAAGTGTGGGTGCGATTGCAAAGCTTGAAGTCACTGACATAGTTTTTATTTCCTTTCTCCTGAATTTTACAGCCTACTTCTGGTGAACAAGGTTTGAAATGAACATCCGCCAAATGCAGATTTTTCATGCCGAGTACAGGCATGAATCTCAGTACTCCCCTTCCTCTACCAGTATTCACATGACTCCACGAATCTTCCATATCGGTGTTAATACATTCAAAATATCACTTGCGAGGCTTCTCAAAATTATAATAGGAAGAAAATAAATATCTATTCCTTTTTTTCTTTTTTTTTTAAAAAATACAAATGTCTTAAGAAAAAAATGTGTCCTTTCATGAACATTTCTCAGGCTATTTATCACTCAAAGAAATCATCAGTAGTTGGAACACCATTAGTTCTTGACCACGGGGTACACACTCCGATCCCAAAGACAGATCGCTTTGAAAATTTAGGTTTCACTCAAAATTGCGGACCATGCATCCTCCCAGTCACCTTGCAGCAGCGCTCAGTCACGTTGCATGGAAAACCCCAATTCTTCTTCCACTCGCGGTGAATCTGCCGAATGATCCCACAATGAGAGAAGCACCGATCACAGCACCAATTGTAGCAGTGTTTAATCTGCTTTGTGTTGTTGTCACATGAAATAAACTTCACACTCAGAAATAGTTGTCTTGTGTCTTCATTTAATGCATGGTCAAAAACATGAACTACCTTTGAGTGTCTCTGCAGCACATACATCTCTGTGAGAAACAAAATATTTGCATAAAAAATATAAAAACTGATTCAAAGCAAAAAAATAACCTACAGAGCATACATAAATACATTTCCATGAACTCAATATCTTCAATTACTAATTCATTGACCACACTTCACATGCAACCTACCTCTGTGAGAGCTCATGCAAACTGGAAGCAGCTGAGTGCGCAGACACAGCAAAGTCTACGTGGAGTCCACAGAATTAGAGGTCTTCTGAATTAGAGGAAGTCCAAATATGGTCATAACAAGTGGAATCACTAAACCATACTATTTAATTATATACCTGTTACATTAGGATAAGAATCCCAAGGTTGAGACATGGAAACAATTTTTTTATAGATGCTACTTAATTTACTGCAGCACTTGTAAATTTGATCTGATGTCAGATGCTCTGTTACCCGAAATGCATTTTACAATGTTGGCTGAAGTCTCTATTTCCATGTTCCTTAAAATAGAATTACCAATTGTTAGGGCTCTTTCAACATGATTCTCAGTGGGTGCATCACTGAGTGGGGAGAATCGATTGAAATCCTAACAGTAATGGGAGAGTGGTGTTGCATTGCTGAGCGAGTATGCTGCCGAGACGTCACCCAAACGCCCTGTGTGTTTTTCGCTGTACTACCCACATCTGAAACAATATCTACCGGCTTTTCTTTCTCACTGACTTCCACTAGCATATCCACCAGCTCTAACTCATTAATCTTCTCTGTCAGCCTGACTAATTCCTTACATTTATCACATGTGAATCCCTCTCTGCTGATGTAAGAAGCTATAGTAAACATGTGGCATGCAATGCAGGAAGAAATAACATGAGCGGATGCCATGACTTACCGCAACTGTTTGTTGTTGTTCTTTATCGGTGAGGGTTTGAGATCGATGTGGTTCCCAATCAGCAGATGTTTGATATTGATGCAATAATCCATGTAAAACACAGTGAATGCACGCAGTGTAGACGCGAGATGTATACTAGCGGAAAAAAGAATAAAAAACCCCAGAGAGAAATGGGTGTGTGTGGCAAAATGCACACAGATGAAACAGTAGAAAAACCCAAAGCACGCAGTAAAATGGCAAAGGATAAAATTATGAACGTATAAGAATAAGCAGTGCCAAGCAAGCTACGAACATTCACACAGTGTGCCGTCGGCAACAAGAACAGTGGACCTACAATGCTGAGATATTCTTATAAAAATCTTAATTTGTGTTCTGCAGAAGAAAGAAAGTCGTACACATCTGGGATGGCATGAGAGTAAATGATGAGAGAATTTAAATGTAGTTGTGTGAACTCTCCCTTAAATTGGAAGTGAAAACCAGTGTTGTATGTTTCATTTGAACATTAAACCATATGGAACAATGCAGGTATTTATTGCACTTTGAACCCCACGCCCCCAAAAAAGGGTCATTTATATAATGTTATTTACTACAATAAACACAAACACTCCCTTCTAATCCTCTCCACTCTGTGATTGTCTAGGAGTTCTGCTCCTTGTGCTCAGTTTGGAACTCAGTCATTTGCAGTGTGGTCAAACCAAACCAATCGATTTCATCTGTGATGCGGAGGTGAGGAGAAGCATGGATGTTGCGGAGTCACTGAAGACAGTCATGGTACATGCATGCTTAAACACATGACACATGCATGGGTTACTCTTGTTCATATACACAATAAACCCCCTGCTGTTACAGACACACTGTCAAGACCAGCTACCATCACCTGTCAAGTGTCCGTGCATCAGGATACACCGGAAATCATGGGAACAGACATCAGTGAGTAAAACTGTGGCATTAATTAACTATCTTCCTTGCCTAAGGAATAGTTCACCCATAAAAAGAAATTCTGTCATTATATATTCACTATCAAGTCTCTATTTATTGCATACTTTGAAAAATGATAACATTGAGGAAACTGTAAACTGAGGTTTCACACAGGTCTAGAATGAACTAGATAGGTAATTGAAGTTGGCTTGACAGTTTAAAACAGTTTTAAAAGATTGAAGTTTGAGTGATTTACATGCCCAACAGACAAAACGAATGTTAGAGACCTGGGGATAAACTGGGGTTGAATGTTCTAGAACTGAGGAATGGCATGTTTGCACAGCGTCCTTGGACTGTAAATATAGACTGTTTTGTGACACATCAGAACCTGTTCTGCTATATTCGCCTGGAGAAGTTCAGACAGACAGATAGATAGATAGACATACAGACAGACAGATAGATGGTAGAGAGAGACAGAGAGATAGACAGACAGACAGACAGACAGCTAGATAGACAACTAGATACATATAGACAGACAGACAGACAGACATGGATAGGTAGATAGATAGATAGAGACAGATATATTGACAGACAGAGAGACAGATAAACAGACAGATAGATAGACAGGCAGACAGACAGATAGACAGACAGACAGACAGACAGCTAGATGAAGAGAGACAGACAGACTGATAGATAGATAGACAGACAGCTAGATACGGACAGACAGAGAGATAGACAGACAGATATATTGACAGACAGATAGATAGACAGACAGATAGACAGACAGACAGACAGCTAGATACAGACAGACGGGCAGGCAGACAGACAGATATATTGACAGAGACAGACAGATAGACAGACAGACAGGCAGACAGACAGATAGACAGACAGACAGGCAGGCAGGCAGACAGACAGATATATTGACAGAGACAGATAAACAGACAGATAGATACAGACAGACAGAGATATAGACAGACAGATATATTGACAGAGAGACAGATAAACAGACAGATAGACAGACAGACAGACAGCTAGATACAGATAGACCGACATATAGGCAGACAGACAGACAGACAGATATATTGACAGAGAGACAGATAGACAGACAGATAGATAGATAGACAGACAGACAGACAGACAGACAGATATATTGACAGACAGATAAACAGACAGATAGACAGACAGACAGCTAGATACATACAGACAGAGAGATCGACAGACAGACAGACACAGATATATTGACAGAGAGACAGATGAACAGACAGACAGACAGACAGACAGCTAGATACAGACAGACAGAGAGATAGACAGACAGACAGACAGACAGACACAGATATATTGACAGAGAGACAGACAGACAGACAGATAGACAGACCGACAGATATATTGACATAGAGGCAGACAGATAGACAGACAGATAGATAGACAGACAGACAGATAGATAGACAGACAGACAATTAGATACAGACAGACAGAGAGATAGACAGACAGACAGATATATTGACAGAGAGACAGATAATTAGACAGACAGACAGATATATTGACAGACAGACAGAGACAGACAGACAGATATATTGACAGATAAACAGACAGACAGACAGATATATTGACAGATAAACAGATAGACAGACAGATATATTGACAGACAGACAGATAGACAGACAGATAGTTAGAATAACAGTATGTTGGTTCTGTCAAGAGGGTTTAGTGGGCGAGAACATATGGACAGAATTTGCAGGTTTGGTTGAACTAGTTTCCTAGTAAAAAAAATCCAGACATAAGCAAATTGTTCAATCTTGAATGCTACTTTTCTGGATTTTAACTGCAGTAACTGTTTTTCATGTGAAGTTACTCATTCGAGACACACATACTCTGGCAGTTCCAGCAGAAGCAGGCGACCATACGAGGCTTTTTGGATGTTTTTCTTCAAACTATGCAGAACGTGAAGGGAAGCGCGTCTGTTTCTTGTCAGATCGGCATACTGGAGAAGCTGGAGCACAGTGTGAAAAACCACCTGCTGATAGTGGACAATCTCGAGCGACAGGTGAGGTCAGAATCTGGTTTATTTTCAGTCCTCCATGTACAGCTTCATCTACTTGAAAGGGGAAAAGACCAAAATCTCCAAAATGGTTTGTGAATGTAGTGTTTACTTATGGTGACCATACATACAGTAACACTCTTCTCCGTACACAGACTTGCACATTCGCTCCAGATCGTGGCTGCAGGGCTCGTGAAACTGCCAGTTTAACGCAGACGGTGAAATTCTACAGAAAGCTTCTTCGAGGTCCAGTGGAGTTACTGGTGGAGAGTCTCGCAAACACTTGCTCAGACCGCACATGACCTACATCCTTGACCTCTGTGACCTCATCAACGTCTGACCATCATGCATGTTTTAACCTTTACATGTATTCATTTACAAGACGTTTTTTTCCAAACTGACTTGCGAAATGAGAAAACATACAACATGAGGCATTAAAAAGTGACGCAATACAAAGTTCCAATTGTATTGCGCCAAGACTACTGAGTTTTATATTTCCAAAGTTCTTGGATTGAGCTAAATCATGATATGGAGTGACTCTGGAGGTGGAGACTTCACCCTAACAGGAATGTATTGAGTGATGTCATGAAAACCACATTCTCAAGAGGAAACCGAAATGATCATTAGACATAAATGTGCATGGAATGGACGTTATATAACATGTGCATAAGCGTCATTTTCTACGATGAACATAAATGTTTTCATTATAAGAGTAATATTGTAACAATTCTAATAATATTAAATGCAATGCAGTTGGTGTTTATTATACACTTTTGTCTGTATTCATAAAGTTTATTAAAGATGTTCAACCCTGTTCAAAAGTCCCAGGTGTTCTTAGATGTGATGGATAATTCTGACCAATCAGATTGCTCGGTGCTTAATCTAACCCCCCCTCTGTTTCAGCTGGTCCTTCAGGTGCCACCATTGAAACAGAGGGGGGTTTAGATTTAGGCAGTAATGCAGAAACGCTGCAGACAGTCAGTCAGAACTGTGTGTGATGACAGTTGCTTCAGCGAGTTTACTGTATATCACTTTGTTGGTCTTACATGTGTGTCTTTTACATGCACGCACAACAGGGACGTCGTTAGGCCTATTTTAGGGGGGCTGAAGCTACCCCAAAATGTTCCTAAGCCCCCCTAAATGATAATAAGAACAACAATAACAATTCGATTTATCAATAACCGTATCCTCATTCATATTTAGAATTGGACACAACAAATGATATACAGTGAGGAATTTAAGTATTTGAACACCCTGCTATTTTGCAAGTTCTACCACTTGGAAATCATGGAGGGGTCTGAAATTGTCATCGTAGGTGCATGTCCACTGTGAGAGACATAATCTAAAAAAAAAAAAATCCAGAAATCACAATATATGATTTTTTAACTATTTATTTGTATGATACAGCTGCAAATAAGTATTTGAACACCTGCCTATCAGCTAGAATTCTGACCCTCAAAGACCTGTTAGTCTGCCTTTAAAATGTCCACCTCCACTCCATTTATTATCCTAAATTAGATGCACCTGTTTGAGGTCGTTAGCTGCATAAAGACACCTGTCCACCCCATACAATCAGTAAGAATCCAACTACTAACATGGCCAAGACCAAAGAGCTGTCCAAAGACACTAGAGACAAAATTGTACACCTCCACAAGGCTGGAAAGGGCTACGGGGAAATTGCCAAGCAGCTTGGTGAAAAAAGGTCCACTGTTGGAGCAATCATTAGAAAATGGAAGAAGCTAAACATGACTGTCAATCGCCTCGGACTGGGGCTCCATGCAAGATCTCACCTCGTGGGGTCTCAATGATCCTAAGAAAGGTGAGAAATCAGCCCAGAACTACACGGGAGGAGCTGGTCAATGACCTGAAAAGAGCTGGGACCACCGTTTCCAAGGTTACTGTTGGGAATACACTAAGACGTCATGGTTTGAAATCATGCATGGCACGGAAGGTTCCCCTGCTTAAACCAGCACATGTCAAGGCCCGTCTTAAGTTTGCCAATGACCATTTGGATGATCCAGAGGAGTCATGGGAGAAAGTCATGTGGTCAGATGAGACCAAAATAGAACTTTTTGGTCATAATTCCACTAACCGTGTTTGGAGGAAGAAGAATGATGAGTACCATCCCAAGAACACCATCCCTACTGTGAAGCATGGGGGTGGTAGCATCATGCTTTGGGGGTGTTTTTCTGCACATGGGACAGGGCGACTGCACTGTATTAAGGAGAGGATGACCGGGGCCATGTATTGCGAGATTTTGGGGAACAACCTCCTTCCCTCAGTTAGAGCATTGAAGATGGGTCGAGGCTGGGTCTTCCAACATGACAATGACCCGAAGCACACAGCCAGGATAACCAAGGAGTGGCTCTGTAAGAAGCATATCAAGGTTCTGGCGTGGCCTAGCCAGTCTCCAGACCTAAACCCAATAGAGAATCTTTGGAGGGAGCTCAAACTCCGTGTTTCTCAGCGACAGCCCAGAAACCTGACTGATCTAGAGAAGATCTGTGTGGAGGAGTGGGCCAAAATCCCTCCTGCAGTGTGTGCAAACCTGGTGAAAAACTACAGGAAACGTTTGACCTCTGTAATTGCAAACAAAGGCTACTGTACCAAATATTAACATTGATTTTCTCAGGTGTTCAAATACTTATTTGCAGCTGTATCATACAAATAAATAGTTAAAAAATCATATATTGTGATTTCTGGATTTTTTTTTTTAGATTATGTCTCTCACAGTGGACATGCACCTACGATGACAATTTCAGACCCCTCCATGATTTCTAAGTGGGAGAACTTGCAAAATAGCAGGGTGTTCAAATACTTATTTTCCTCACTGTATATCCAGCTACAAAAAATAGCCAAAAAGTCGGAAGTTGGACAGAAGTACAAAGAGTCGTTGTGCTATCAAGATGATGCACCGCACCGTCTCGTTGCATTGGTGTGAACTGTGGCAGCTTTCAGAGCGCTGCAGACCGGAGCGCTGCAAGTAACTGGAGGATTCATCTCGTCTCGTCGGTACTCTAGTTTGGTCTGAAGTTGAACTCGCTATGCACCCTCCCACCCACACACACCGATATACATACACACACACACACACACACACACACAGATACACACGCTATGCACCCACCCGCCCACACACACCGATACACATGCTAATGGTGAAAGGAAGATTGGTAAGTGTCGTGATACAGAGTGAAATTGTAAGTTGTTTTTAATGACCTGCTTACCATTAGCTACGTTTTCTTGAGGTAAAGGAAAGGGGATATTTTGGTTTGCTATGGACAACTGTAGTCTAGCTAGAGTGAACAAGCAAAATACAAGAAATGGTGAACTTAGCAAGCTAATCACAACTCTTTATTCTTTGCCAATAATATAACCTCTCTCTATAATAGGCATATAAAACAATATCAATCCCCACAGAATGTTGTTGTCACTGAAAACTAAATGTCATAGGGTCCCTGTTAATGCTATTACCGTTGTATCCTTCAATTCATTGAGCATTTTTTGATGCTTCCACCAATGAAGTAGACAATAAACAAAAAGTAACTGTTGACTGTGGTTTTGAAAATGATTTCATTCTTAATTTTCCTTTATTTGAATACTGCCTTTTATTGTTGATTTATATCATACATTGTATACATCATTTGGCAGAATAAATCATCTTTAATTGAGAAACGCTCAAACCTGTGTTGTCAAATTTCACTATGACCTTAAAATTCTGGTTCTTGGGTTAAACTGTATGCAAGCTAAACTACACAGCAACATTACACACTGATTGAACCAATCCACAGCACAGTTACAGTAATTAGAGTAATTAAATAGCATTCTGTGGACAACTTATCTTATATAGAGAGGAATTAGATATAGTATGCTATTACTTTATCATACATTTACATGAGCAGACAGATAGCATTTAAGTCATTGCTTATAGAATAACTCATCAGGAGCAAAGTCTGGCCTAAGTAAATTCCCTCATGCAGCTTTGATGTGTCTAAAAGCAACATTACAGTAACTTTTCTTTAACAGAGTAGAAATGGAAGAAGAGGATATGTCTGTCACATTTTACTTGTTAACATCTTGGTTTCTTGACTGGTTGTTGACATAAGTGTAGCTCTAGATGTGAGTGCAAAGATTTTGCAAACGCAAGTTACAAATACCCTGGGGGCTAAGCCCCCCCTGTCTTCCAATCCTAGTGATGTCCCTGACGCACACCATATCCCAAGGGTGAACTCAAATGCACTGCCAAAAGAACAGGTTTTAAACTACACATACCCTTCAATCTCACTTGTAACGTTGCATCTGCTCAACACTCACATTCTGTTGTCACTTCAGGCACATGATGATGCGGTAACATCAAGCGATCTGATTGGTCAGAATTATCCATCACATCTGTAAATCTCTGGGCCTTTTGTAATAAACCCAAAATTACATTTCTGTCATCTTTTTCTCACCCTCATGTTGATCTTTTTCTCACCCTCATGTTGATCTTTTTCTCACCCTCATGTTGATTCAAACCTATTCCGAATGTTTTTTTTAACGAAATAAAAAAAAAAAAAAAAAAAAACATGAATATGGAATAAATGACTGCTTAGCATGAGGTGCAATGTGTGTGAATAATAATAATTATTAATAATAATAATTTGCCTGTTTGAACTCTTCACTGTGTATTTTCTATTCACTGTTAAAGTTTCCCAGATGTAATTCAGATGTGAATTATTGAACTGATCTATATCTATATACACTCACCTAAAGGATTATTAGGAACACCATACTAATACTGTGTTTGACCCCCTTTCGCCTTCAGAACTGCCTTAATTCTACGTGGCATTGATTCAACAAGGTGCTGAAAGCATTCTTTAGAAATGTTGGCCCATATTGATAGGATAGCATCTTGCAGTTGATGGAGATTTGTGGGATGCACATCCAGGGCACGAAGCTCCCGTTCCACCACATCCCAAAGATGCTCTATTGGGTTGAGATCTGGTGACTGTGGGGGCCATTTTAGTACAGTGAACTCATTGTCATGTTCAAGAAACCAATTTGAAATGATTCGAGCTTTGTGACATGGTGCATTATCCTGCTGGAAGTAGCTATCAGAGGATGGGTACATGGTGGCCATAAAGGGATGGACATGGTCAGAAACAATGCTCAGGTAGGCCGTGGCATTTAAACGATGCCCAATTGGCACTAAGGGGCCTAAATTGTGCCAAGAAAACATCCCCCACACCATTACACCACCACCACCAGCCTGCACAGTGGTAACAAGGCATGATGGATCCATGTTCTCATTCTGTTTACGCCAAATTCTGACTCTACCATCTGAATGTCTCAACAGAAATCGAGACTCATCAGACCAGGCAACATTTTTCCAGTCTTCAACTGTCCAATTTTGGTGAGCTCTAGCAAATTGTAGCCTCTTTTTCCTATTTGTAGTGGAGATGAGTGGTACCCGGTGGGGTCTTCTGCTGTTGTAGCCCATCCGCCTCAAGGTTGTGCGTGTTGTGGCTTCACAAATGCTTTGCTGCATACCTCGGTTGTAACGAGTGGTTATTTCATTCAAAGTTACTCTTCTATCAGCTTGAATCAGTCGGCCCATTCTCCTCTGACCTCTAGCATCAACAAGGCATTTTCGCCCACAGGACTGCCGCATACTGGATGTTTTTCCCTTTTCACACCATTCTTTGTAAACCCTAGAAATGGTTGTGCGTGAAAATCCCAGTAACTGAGCAGATTGTGAAATACTCAGACCGGCCCGTCTGGCACCAACAACCATGCCACGCTCAAAATTGCTTAAATCACCTTTCTTTCCCATTCTGACATTCAGTTTGGAGCTCAGGAGATTGTCTTGACCAGGACCACACCCCTAAATGCATTGAAGCAACTGCCATCTGATTGGTTGATTAGATAATTGCATTAATGAGAAATTGAACAGGTGTTCCTAATAATCCTTTAGGTGAGTGTATATATATATATATATATGTGTGTGTGTGTGTGTATGTGAGTGTGTGTGTATATGTGAGTGTGTGTGTGTGTGTATATATATATATATATATATATATATATATGTGTGTATGTGAGTGTGTGTGTATATGTGAGTGTGTGTGTGTGTGTAGTCTTAATGTGTTTTTACACCAAAGGGGCTCTTTTCCAGTATTAATGTGTAAGGTAGGGTTGAGTTGTTATTCAAACAGACAAATACTTTACAATTCACTTACTTTATTATTATTTTTTACATTGATTGTTAACAGGCTGTCAACGGATTTCACCCTCGGAAAATGCGTGAAATGAACATGTTTGAAAATATTGGTTGGCAAATATGTAAGCATCTTTTTATTTAAAAAAAAATGATGTTGATTTAAAGTGCTCATATTATGCTTTTTGGCTTATTCCCTTTCCTTTATTGTGTTATATATCTATTTTATGCATGTTATAGGTTTACAAAGTGCAGCCCAAAGGGACTTACTATCTCCTTTACTTCAATGACCAACGTGCGTCACTTTGTATCACACATTATAATGCTCACCTAGCTGCTAGCGTGGCACGCCCTCATACTCTGCAACTGACTAGCTAGCAGTGCTTAGCTACTGAGCATGTGCGACTCCCAACAAAGATGAACAGAAGTGGGATGCCTCACTCGGACGCTAAAACAGAGAGCTCAGCACACATGTAAACCTATTCTGGTACAACCTCTAAATACAATTATGAATGTGAGAATGAGTATAATATGAGCACTTTAAAGGGATCAGGGCCAATTTCTTTGGCAGTTTATGTTATGTTTGATTTAATCACACCGACATGGGAGTTAATTACTCAACTCAATGCATTATGAAACAACCCGAACAACCCTTGATGTGTGCAGACATGATAGTTTACACTTTAAATGCATCACATTTACTTATTCACCTACTACAATTCAGGCATTCATCAGCTTCCAAATAGGAGTAAAGGCAGGCTCCTCTGGTTTATGCTGTCTTTGTCTACAGGCAGCATGGTCTGCTGACCTCCTTGTCATCACCAATCCTTCAAACAAACTTAGTTGGGTTCCACAACTCTAGTGGGACACCAAAGAGTGTCAATCAAAGAGGACACATTGACAATCTTAAGCTGATTTCTCAGTGGTGAAACAATAGTATTCATCGCTGAAAATCCCCGTTCACATTCAGCTGTGCTCACAGCCAGTGTATCTACTGTGTGTTCTTTAGACCCTCTTTACTTGCCATGTTTGTGTTTTCCTTGTAGTCCCTGAAACTTTGTTTGTAGTTCACTTCATTTCAACACTACAGTAGTTCATTGCCAGACTATTACACAGCTGCCTCAATTCTTGTTCTCCATACAGCAGTGGAACTGGAGACGGCCAGGTGTCAGGTGACAACACATTTATTTGATCAAAAAGCTCCAGATGTGTTTTGACAAGGGTAGGTCAAAAGGTCAAGCTGCATAATAGATTTTTTGAATGTGTCGAACATCCAACATCCAATATAAAACCAACTCTAACGTGGCTAACGTTACTGAGCTCGCTAACATTAACGTTAGCTCAATTGAACGGTTAAACATACAGACCGCTAACATTTCTTTCAGCTCAAACTATTATTTACCTAGTTTTATTGTTTTCCTATCACATACCGGAGCAATGGCACCATCTGTCCAGAAGGGGCAGACAGAGGTTCAAGACTGTGAACAGAGGACTTCAGTGGTAGCTGCTCGATCGCTCTAGCCGTTAGCGGGTTTCCACGGTGTTGTGGACCTGAGGAGGCAGAGCAGGGTGTGTTGCGGACCTGAGGAGACGGAGCTGAGCTCCGGCAGGGTGTGTTGCGGACCTGAGGAGGCAGAGCAGGGTGTGTTGCGGACCTTAGGAGGCGGAGCTGCGCTCCGGCAGGGTGTGTTGTGGACCTGAGGAGGCGGAGCTGCACTCCGGCAGGGTGTGTTGAGGACCTGAGGAGGCGGAGCAGGGTGTGTTGTGGACCTGAGGAGGCGGAGCAGGGTGTGTTGCGGACCTGAGGAGGCAGAGCAGGGTGTGTTGCGGACCTTAGGAGGCGGAGCTGCGCTCCGGCAGGGTGTGTTGTGGACCTGAGGAGGCGGAGCTGCACTCCGGCAGGGTGTGTTGAGGACCTGAGGAGGCGGAGCAGGGTGTGTTGTGGACCTGAGGAGGCGGAGCAGGGTGTGTTGCGGACCTGAGGAGGCGGAGCTGCGCTTCAGCAGGGTGTGTTGTGGACCTGAGGAGACGGAGCTGAGCTCCGGCAGGGTGTGTTGTGTACCTGAGGAGACGGAGCTGAGCTCCGGCAGGGTGTTGTGGGCCTGAGGAGACGGAGCTGCGCTCCGGCAGGGTGTGTTGCGGACCTGAGGAGGCGGAGCTGCGCTCCGGCAGGTTGTGTTGTGGACCTGAGGAGGCGGAGCTTTGCTCCGGCAGGGTATGTTGTAGACCTGAGGAGGCGGAGCTGCGCTCCGGCAGGTTGTGTTGTGGACCTGAGGAGGCGGAGCTCTGCTCCGGCAGGGTGTGTTGTGGGCCTGAGGAGATGGAGCTGCACTCCGGCAGGGTGTGTTGTGGACCTGAGGAGGCGGAGCTGCGCTCCGGTGCGCTCCGGCCCAATTTAACCTCTGTGTACATACCAGCTTGTGAGCATTTAATTATTTCAACAATCCCCTGATCTTTTAAATCATAATCAGAAAAAAGTTTATTGACATATGCACACTCAAGGAATTCATATTTGTTCAATAACAAAAGCTTCCCAAGGACACACAAAAATTGTCTTCAACTGAACAGTACAATGCAAATGTGCAGATATGTGGGGACAAATCTGCTAATGGATGTAACAACAATCCCACATATAACAGCTTTCAAAAGAATGGTAGCAAGACATGCCATCAGGGCTAGTGGCAACTGTTCACCGGACAGTGGCACTGGACACCTTCTGATATGCCGGCATTTCAGGCAAAGTGACATTCAGCCTGAAACAGAAGACACAGAGGAAAACATAACTGTATGTCTTCCCAGCTCATATTCAAAGAGGCTATGGTGGGGCACATGTCAGGCTTTGCAGTTAAAACAGCTATGAAGAAGATTCAGTGCACTACCTGTTTATCAGCACTCAGAGTCAAGAGCTCTTCCCAAGATGAACACACTGATTGACATGAAGTCTTGATGTGCACTTTTCAGATTGTCAGACAGCGTCCTGAATGTCTGCAAGACAGCTGAGAGGCTTCTGGATCTCCATGGTGGTTCTGCATTCAAGGAACGTGAGGCACATGTTCAACCTAGAACCATATAACAGTCACATCTTCATACTCAAAAATATTTTTCTTTGGGTGAGCTGGGGATCTCATCGCTGCTTTTTGCAGATGATGTGGTCTTCATGTCATCATCGGTCCGTGACCTTCAGCTCTCACTGGATCGCTTGGCCGTCGAGTGTGAAGCGGCTGGGATGAGGATTAGCACCTCTAAATCTGAGGCCATGGTTCTCAGCAGGAAACCGATGGAGTGCGTAGTCAGGGTAGGGAAGGAGGTATTGCCCCAAGTGAAGGAGTTCAAGTACCTCGGGGTCTTGTTCATGAGTGAGGGGACAATGGAGCGGGAGGCTGGCCGGAGAATCGGGGCAGCGGGGGGCGGTATTGCGCGTGCTCTATTGCACCATTGTCACGAAAAGAGAGCTGAGCCGGAAGGCAAAGCTCTCGATCTACCGGTCAATTTTTGTTCCTACCGTCACCTATGGTCATGAAGGTTGGGTCATGACCGAAAAAACTAGGTCACGAGTACAAGCGGCTGAAATGGGCTTCCTCAGAAGGGTGGCGGGCTTCTCCCTTAGAGATAGGGTGAGGAGCTCAGTCATCCGTGAGGAGCTCGGAGTAGAGCCGCTGCTCCTTTGCGTGGAAAGGAGTCAGTTGAGGTGGTTTGGGCATCTGGTAAGGATGCCCCCGGGGTGCCACCCTAGGGAGGTGTTTCAGGCACGTCCAGCTGGGAGGAGGCCTCGGGGAAGACCCAGGACTAGGTGGAGAGATTACATCTCCACACTGACCTGGGAACGCCTCGGGGTCCCCCAGTCAGAGCTGGTTAATGTGACTCGGGATAGGGAAGTTTGGGGCCCCCTACTGGAGCTGCTGCCCCCGCGACCCGACTTCGGATAAGCGGTTGAAGAAGATGAAGATGAGATGAAGATTTTTCTTTGTGATTTTTAATATCATTTTAGCTTTTTTAAAATGTACAAATGTCATATTTTATCAATTTATATGACGTCATGAAATCTCGTTTTTAATAATGATACAAGCTGTCGTCACTGTTTGAAATTTCATACACATTTTTAACAAAACAATTCACAAGGTAGGAACCTAATAATTCTGTGTACAAATATGAAGGCTGTTTCACATCATATTATGTGACTGCGCATCTCTTTACGGGGAGCTGATGACTTACTAGTTAAGACTTGCCTTAAGAATAGGTGGTGCAATCAAATTATGCAAATTATGCTCTTAGTTACAAACTAACTAGTAGATACAAAACCCTTAGTGTGAACTTTATACCCCTATTTATGTAAGACTTTACACACAGCTATTTACTCAACCTCATGTCGTTGCAAACCTGTATGACTTTTTCTGTGAAACACAAAAGATGAAGAATGTTTTTGTCCATATAATGAAAGTCGATGGTGACCAAAACAAGCTACAAGCTTTCCTTATATGGAACACAAAATACCTTTCTGTCTCTTACCTGCCAGACTGACATCTGTCTCCTCATACAGCTTTTCCTCCTGTTTATTGAAATACAAACTGCAAACTTACCTTGTTTACCTTCTACAATATCCATGTGGTCCTCGTCTGGACTGGGAAGAGAAATCGTCCCAGGATTTTACATCGCAACTGGCCCTATGTAAAGTTGATCGAGGGGGGGTTCGCTGTCCTTTTCTGCATATCGTGGCGCCATTTTGTGGTCCGTTCTGCATAACGCAGCGGCTCATTTTAGCTCATTTAGTGTGTGTGTATATACGTATGTATGTATGTGTGTGTGTGTGTGTGTGTGTGTGTGTGTGTGTGAATATATGTATGTTTGTATGTATGTGTGTGTGTGTGTGTGTGTGTGTGTGTGTGTGAATATACTTATGTTTGTATGTATGTGTGTGTGTGTGTTTGTGTATATACGTGTGTATGTATGTGTGTGTGTGTATATATACCTATGTATGTATGTATGTGTGTGTGTGTATATACGTGTGTATGTATGTATGTGTGTGTATTTACGTATGTATGTATGTATATGTGTGTGTGTGTGTGTGTGTGTGTGTGTGAATATATGTATGTATGTGTTTGTGTGTGTGTGTGTGTGTGTGTGTGAATATACGTATGTTTGTATGTATGTATGTGTGTGTGTGTGTTTGTGTATATACGTGTGTATGTATGTGTGTGTGTATATACGTATGTATGTATGTGTGTGTGTGTATATACGTGTGTATGTATGTATGTATGTATGTATGTGTGTGTGTGTGTGAATATATATATGTATGTGTGTGTGTGTGTGTGTGTTTGTGTATATACCTGTGTATGTATGTGTGTGTGTGTGTGTGTGTGTGTGTGTATATACGTGTGTATATATGTATGTATGCTGCTCTCTCCAACAACTTCTCCTTCTCTCACGCCCCACGTCACACCGGTAGGGGTGGGGGAACAGGTTTGCTCTTTCATATTAACTGGACTTTTTCACCGCAGGCTTCACTATGTAACAATACATCCTTTGGTTTCCATGCCATTACCACAATGCAACCCACAAAAATACATGTTGTGGTCATCTATTGCCCTCCAGGTCAGCTGACAAGCTTTCTTGAGGAGTTGGATGTCCTGCTGTTCTCTTTGCCAGAGGATGGCAGGCCACTTGTGGTTCTTGGTGATTTCGGCATACACAAAGACAAGCCCCAGGCTATTGAACTGAATACTCTTCTGGCCTCATTTCACCTGGAAAGACTACACACCACAGCAACTCACAGATCGGGCAACTGGCTGGACCTCATTTTTACACGTAACTGTACCACCTCAAATATTCTTGTTACACCTTTACATGTCTCTGATCACTACTTTGTTCAATTCAACATGATTCTCCCATTCATAGTAAAACCGACTCCACCTTTGGTTTCCTTTCGCTGTAACCTCCGTTCCCTCTCACCCTCTTGCCTTTCCACTGATGTCTCTGCCTCTCTTCCCACAATAAATGTATTTTCCACGCTCGATGTAAACACTGCCACAGACACACTTAGCTCTACTTTAACAACCTGTCTAGACAACATCTGTCCTCTCTCCTCTAGACCAGCACGTACTACACCACCCAGCCCGTGGCTGTCTGAAGTTCTTCATGAACATCGGACTGATCTTAGGGCAGCTGAGAGGAGATGGTGGAAATCTAAAGATCCAGCCGATCTAGGTAAATATCAGCTTCTGCTTGCAACTTTTTCAGATAACGTTTAAGCTGCGAAAACGTAATATTACCAGACCAAGATTAACAGCACCACAGACACTCGAAGCTTGTTTAGAACATTCAACACACTTCTCTGCCCTCCCCCTCCAACACCTGACACATCACTGACGGCAGACGTCTTCACCACATTTTTTACTAATAAGGTTACAGCCATCAGCAATACATTCACAGCACCACACCCTGTACCTGTACCTGCACTCACACACATAATTAACACATCTCTTCTTGCAGGCACTTTTCCCACTACATTTAAGCAGGCTCGAGTAACCCCGCTGCTGAAGAAACCTGCACTTAACCCCACACAAGTAGAAAACTACAGACCAGTCTCTCTCATACCATTTATGGCGAAAACATTTGAAAGGTCCGTGTTCAATCAGATCTCTGCTGATCTCTCACAGAACAAGCTGCTGGATGACAATCAGTCAGGCTTCAAAAGTGGACACTCCACTGAGACTGCCCTGCTGTCTGTCACAGAGTCGCTGAGACTGGCGAAAGCTGAATCCAGATCATCCGTTCTGATTCTGCTGGACCTTTCTGTAGCCTTTGACACAGTCAGCCATCAGATCCTACTTTCCACCCTCTCTAAACTGGGCATCACCGGAACTGTGCTTGACTGGTTCAACTCCTATCTCTCAGATAGGTCCTTTGAGGTAGCCTGGAGAGGGAAGGTATCCAAGCTACATCTGTTACTTACTGGGGTACCTCAGGGATCAGTGCTTAGGCCACTTCTCTTCTCCATATACACCACGTCATTAGGACCCATCATCCAGTCACATGGTTTCTCTTACCACTGCTACGCTGATGACATGCAACTCTACACACACACACACACACATACACACATATGTATGTATACATATGTATATACATATGTATATATGTCTCTGTGTGTGTGTGTATATACATATGTGTGTGTGTGTGTGTGTGTGTATATACATTTGTATGTATGTGTGTGTGTATACATATGTATGTGTGTGTGTGTGTATATACATTTGTATGTATGTATGTGTGTATGTGTGTGTGTGTATACATATGTGTGTATTTGTGTGTGTGTGTGTGTGTGTGTGTGTGTGTATACGTATGTATGTATATATGTGTGTGTGTGTGTGTGTGTGTATATACATATTTATGTGTGTGTGTGTGTGTGTATATACATTTGTATGTATGTATGTGTGTGTGTGTATACATATGTATATGTGTGTGTGTGTGTGTGTGTGTATATATATACGTATGTAAGTATGTATGTGTGTGTACATACATATGTATGTGTGTGTGTGTGTGTATGTATATTTGTGTGTGTGTATATACATATGTGTGTATGTGTGTGTGTGTATTTACAAATGTATGTATGTGTGTGTATTTACATATGTATGTGTGTGTGTGTATTTACATATGTATGTGTGTGTGTGTATATACATATGTATGTATGTGTGTGTGTGTGTATATACATATGTGTGTTTTTTGTGTGTATATACATATGTATGTATGTGTGTGTGTGTGTATATATACATATATGTATGTGTGTGTGTGTATATACATATGTATGTGTGTGTATATACATATGTGTTTTGTGTGTGTGTGTGTGTGTGTATATACATATGTATGTGTGTGTGTGTGTGTATATACATATGTATGTATGTGTGTGTGTGTATATATACATATGTATGAATGTGTGTGTGTGTATATACATATATGTATGTGTGTGTGTGTATATACATTTGTATGTGTGTGTATATACATATGTGTTTTTTTTTGTGTGTGTGTGTATATATATATATATATATATATATATATATATATATATATATATATATATGTATGTATGTATGTGTGTGTGTGTGTGTGTGTGTGTGTGTGTGTGTGTGTGTACATATGCATGTATGTGTCTGGTGTTTGTGTGTATATACATATGTGTGTGTTTGTGGTGTGTGTATATACATATGTATGTATGTTTGTGTGTCTATATACATATGTATGTATGTATGTGTGTGTGTATTTACAGATGTATGTATTTATGTGTGTGTGTGTATATATACATATTTATGTATGTAAAAATAAATTATAAAAAAAATTCTATGGAATATTGTTATGAAAAACAATATCCTAAACACATGTAGAAATAACAACAACTTCCATATAAGTGACTTTTATTGCTGAAATATACAATATTTAATATTTTTGGAGGCTAATAATATTAACATTTATTATACAGTATTTCTGGCAAAATACCACAGTTACTACTACAGATAATGTTTCTACGAAACAGAATATGAAACATTTCCCGAGGTCCGGACTTCGGTGACCTCATTGCTGGTACGGCCATGCTCTCATTGGCTGATTTTCAGCCTAGTCACATGACTGCCACAGTCGGAGAGAAAGCGATAATCAAATCATGTCTGAACAGACGCCACAGCTGGATTACCGGCTCTCGCTGCCAGTCTCAACGAGTCCGGCGAGCACCGGGAGACCCTCAGTCAGCAGACGAGATGAAGACGAGCGGCGGAGCGCAGTAACCGTCCGCCGGGAATCAGCCGTCAAACAGCCGCCCAAACAGAGCGCGTTTTTCGGTGTGGTGATTCCAACACAACCGCCAATGTTCAGTGTGAAAGTGTAACTCAGGATAGACGTGTGTGTGTGTGTGTGTGTGTATTAATTTTACAATAATAGTCTGATGCTACACAAGCATGTCTGACGCAGGTGTTCATTGACGGTCCTTAAACAAATCCTCATAATAAATCTTCAACTGATTGATTAATTCACTTGTGTAATGGATTGCTGTGAACTGTGTGTCAATGATTGACTTATGATCAATAATATGGTAGTAAACAATACATTGTATTCTAAAGCCGCTTCTTGTGTCATCTTATTAATGATGAACTCTTCAGCCTCAAGAATGCATTTTAATTATATGAATATGTATAAAATTATAGAAATTATATAAAAAGATTAATTAATTAGGACACCATTAAAATTGTAATCAATTGACAGTGCTAATATATATATACAGGTGCGTGTGTGTGTGTGTGTGTGTGTGTGTTGTGAAATTTCTCTTAAGATGCAGGACCTAAGAACGATTTCTGGGAAAAAAGCCAAGATATCAACAATATACATCAGTCTCCAGAAACACCAGAGCCACAATCTCTGTCATCAAACACTTTCCCTTTTCTCATCATCCCCACTCCAGAGCTTCTCTGAGAATATGGACGAACTAGTGTATGGTGGGAAAAAGCTCTCCCACTACATTGCTGCGAGCCCCCAGAAACCAACCAAAAGCTGGTTGGCACCTCTTCCAGCAAAGCTTGCAGGCCCAGCTCACCCTTCCTCTGAGAGAGCCAAAACGCAAGGGTTCATCTCATTCTTCTTCTGCTCCCGATGAACAACAAACAACAAACAGCTCTAATTGATGTGAATCAGGAACCTGCTGTGCCAGTTGCTTTTTCAGTATCTGTTATGTTAAGTATTCTTCCTATTACTTAACATAACAGTTGCTTTTTCAGTATCTGTTATGTTAAGTAATAGGAAGAATACACATAACATAACTTTCTAAATACACAATGGCAAAAATATTTAATCTGTTGCCTATTAGACGTCAATCTGATATTGCTCTGGTGCCAAAAACGGATGCAGCCAGTTTAGCCTGTCATTGTGTTTCAACATTTATATAGATAATCCCAAACGCATCACTGCCAAAGAGTTTATAAACACTTTTGATCTGACTCAACATGTAGATGGATCACCTATATTACTTTTGAACCCATCTGGTAGAGACTATCATTTTTTTTTCCCTCAATCCATAAGATTTATTTTATATCTGAGTCCCTCATTTCATCTGTTTTGGGTTGCTCAATTGGAAACATTTAGTCTCGGATCACGTCCTGGTGATTTTAGAGGTTTACATTTATGCATTTGGCAGATGCTTTTATCCAAAGCGACTTACAGAGCACTTATTACAGGGACAATCCCCCCGGAGCAACCTGGAGTTAAGTGTCTTACTCAAGGACACAATGGTGGTGGCTGTGGGGATTGAACCAGCAACCTTCTGATTACCAGTTATGTGCTTTAGCCCACTACACCACCACCACTCTACACTTTTATCCAAAGTGACTTACAGTGCACTTATTACAGGGACAATCCCCCCGGAGCAACCTGGAGTTAAGTGTCTTACTCAAGGACACAATGGTGGTGGCTGTGGGGATTGAACCAGCAACCTTCTGATTACAAGTTCTGTGCTTTAGCCCACTACGCTACCACCACCACTACTCTAGTTGTGCATTTTAATGGATCACTTCCTTAATTCCAACAAATGCTAAGGACTGAAATCAATGTTTATATTGAGACCAACTGGTAAAAAAAGGTCATGATTGGCAGGAAAGTCATTCGAATGGAAGTCGGCTGGGGAACCCTCGTTTAGAGAGTAGTGCAGGGAGATGGGCGGGTGGCGGCGTTTGAAGAGGTGATTTTTTAGAAGGATGGGGAAATGGGATTTGTTTGTCAGGAAGTGGGCGGTTATTTTGCATTTCTTGGGGAGAGGCTGTGGAGAGGGATTTGTAGTTTAGTTGGATATGTGTATAATTGATGTAAAATGGTAAATGGTCTGCACTTATATAGCACCTTTTTAACATTAACGGTATTCAAAGTGCTTTACACTGTGACTCACTCACACATTCATACACTAATGGTGGCAGAGCTGCCATGCTAGGTGCTAGCTTGCCATTGGGAGCAACTAGGGGTTCAGTGTCCTGCCCAAGGACACTTCGGCATGTGGAGTCATGTGGGCCGGGAATCGAACCACCAACCCTACGATTAGAGGCCGACCCGCTCGACCACCTGAGCCACAGCCGCCCTTAATCTTTGATAGTTGTTGGTGACCACAGTAGTGCGTATTTGTGTCGCGGGGGGTGGGATGGGGATGGGGATGGGGGGTGGGATGATTGTGATCCACACACAATCGCAGACACACTCTTGATCTGCTCATTAGCAAGACTCTGAACATTTCGTCCACTGTTATTAAGGATGTTGCGCTATCTGACCATTTCTGTATTTTCTTTGAAATATTGATTTCTCCTGCCACTGAAGTTAGATCTGTCTCTGTCAAAAAGAGGTACATAATATGAGAACACCAGTGTGCAATTTATCAAGGTTATATCTTTGAAACCGAGTATATCCGCAGACTGTGTTGATGATCTCCTCGATAACTTTAACTCAAAAGTTAAAAATGCTATTGATGGTATTGGTCCTGTAAAGGTACACATCAGCAGTGAAAAACATGGAAAGAAAATGCAGAAAAGCAGAACGAATGTGGCAGAAAATTCCATTATAATATCTATGAAGACAGATGTCATGCTTTCAATGTGGAATTAGGCACAGCCTAATGAACAATTTCTTAATCTCGAATGGCTACTTGGACAATTTACTGTCTGGTTTCAAAACATCTCCATATACGTACAAGTACTGTAATAGTCTATTTGTTTAAGCACTCTCGCTTTCTATCAGTTCCATAAAAGAAGTACTATCAGGCTTTTCTAAAAAGTCATAAACCACTTTGCAAATGTACCAAAATATGTGAAGTTTGTTTTTCGGAAAATGGGCAATCTTTTCTAAGGCAAGGCATGAGATCATCCCATTTTTCCATCAATTGAGACATTCCAGGACTTTCTTATTTTTTTTTTCAAGATCGTGCATTTACATGTATGCATTTGGCAGACGCTTTTATCCAAAGTGACTTACAGAGCACTTATTACCGGGACAATCCCCCCGGAGCAACCTGGAGTTCAGTGTCTTGCTCAAAAACACAATGGTGGTGGCTGTGGGGATTGAACCAGCAACCTTCTGATTACCAGTTCTGTGCTTTAGCCCACTACGGCACCACCACTCCACCACACCAATTACACGTTTAGCTTCCAATAAGCAAAGAATTATCAACAATATTTCATATTTGGTTTATAACACACATCAGGAATATTGGGGTTAAAGTGATGTAACTTCGCTGGAGTGATATATTGTCTACTCAGCCGTTTATACTGAAGCAGTCTCAAATCAGTGCTTATTGTTTGACTTTGAGCTTTTATCAGATATCCATGCTTGAAGTCTGTAATTAAATGATTCTCTAGATTTGGCCACAAACTGTTTATATAACAGATATTTGACCCCTACTTTTCAAGTGATAGTTAAGTGTAACATTTTCTAAGGTAGAGAGAGGGGCTCAGCTAGATTATTTGAAATACAAATGGGGGGGATTCCAGGAAGTTCTTCAAAGGACATAAATCCTCGCCTACTGTAAAGATCACTTTACTAATACCTTGACTTGACCAGATTTAAAAACCTGGATCAGCTCTACCAGGACGAAAATGATCATTGCCAAAACTTGGTGAGAAATACGAATAGTTAATTCACCTAAATGTGCAAGGGCCTCAAACCAAACCACTGTAGTATTCCTGGTATATGGATTTTTAGTGCATTTAATTCATGTTTTAGAATCTGCTGAATACAGATATAAATGCAAAGGAAACAAAATAATTTGAGCCTCTATAGATACCCAGGCTTCTTTAATCTGAGCCACCCAGTAGTACCATTTTAGGTTTGGCTAGTTTATTATAGATATCAATCCGTTTGTCAGTATCTCGGCTGTGTACTGTACTAACTGTATATGGTTGAGCGACAATAAAAACCACTTGACTTGTAGGGTTAGCATATAGGATCCCCATTTCATAAACTTCCCCCCAAATCCCATCCTTTTCATAGTTTGGAACAAGTATGGCCACTCAATCCTGTCAAACTGGTCCATATGCACAAGTTGGGGCAAATGTAATTCTAATCTCTTTGCTAACACATTACAAATATTCTTTAAATCAGTGTTCAGAAGAGAAATTGGTCTGTATGAACCACATTCATTTGGTGGTTTTCAGGATTTAACAGTGTAATTACTGCCGTGTTTAGAGAGGAGACCAAAACCCCATTTTTCAATGATTCCTGGTATATCTCTAGTAGAGGGTAAATTAATTTATGAAAAATGGTATATATATATATATATATATATATATATATCTTACCTCCTTATATATCTTACCTCCTTTCATGCTAATAATGGCCTCAGACAGCTGTGCGCTCTCTGAATGTGCTTGATAATAGTTCCTAAAGACCTTATTTATCTCAACTTGATCAAATGTTATCTCGTCCTCTGTCTGAATGGAATTTATGACTCTTTCAGCTTGTAACTGCTTAATACGCTAAGCTAATAACTTTTCCGCCTTCTCCCCTCCCTCATAAAAAGTCTGTTTAAGTCTCATCAGACTTTTCTTTGCATGTTCTATTGAAAGCTAGGTATATTTAATTTTCAATTTACCATTTATAATTGAGAACTCTTAAATGTATCATTTGTATAGCTAACCATTCTTCCTCCTAACCCTCTGGGGTTGACGGACGTGCCAGCGTGTCCTGCTGGATTTTTCATCGACTAAGCGACGTCCAGTTTCTCCTGGCTCAGCTAATTATCTCTAATGTGATCACACCCACCAGCAGAGGGCGGCATTCATACGCTAATGTGCTGAGACGATCAGTGCAAATGGTGAACGCCCCTGACTGTGCCTTGAAAACATCTAGTTCATTCACTTTTCTGCGCGTTTGGAAGATTGCACGATACACAGGCGAGGAAGCTCCTGGATAGTGACGAAGAGTTACAATTTTCCTCAGAAGAAGAGCGGGACTCCGATGAACGTTTGTATTTTGAAGAGAGACTTGATCCAGCCGAGGATACAATTTCAGATGAGTAAGTAATTTAGTTTTACTTACATATTAGTTGACATGCTATTTTATGTAAACATGTACATATTTTACTAGTGGGAGTGTTTCCAGACTTGCCAGACAGGATTCAGAGTATTGACATTTGAAATATGTCCTAATAAGCAAGTTTTAGTTACATTTAAATGCTGTTTCGGCTAAAGCAGGTATTTAAATTGTAAGCTGTATGATATAAATATGATATGTAATATGATATAAAAATAATATGAATGTTTAGATTATATTTTATCTAGTGTTTATGCTGCCTCATTATCATCAATGCTTGTGCTTGCAAGTATGTGTTCAGGTGAAATTAGTAAAATGCACTTTAAATATGCCCATATTAGAAAATCAGCATATTATAATGATTCCTGAAGGATCATGTGACACTGAAGACTGCAGTAATGATGCTGAAAATTATGCTTTGATCACAAATGGCATTTTACAATATATTCAAATAGAAAACTGTTCTTTTAAATTGTAAAAATAGTTCAAAATATCACTGTTTTTGCTGTATGTAAAGAAAATGTATAGTCAGATTACTTCTTTTAACTTAAAACTTGATTTTGATAATTATGTCTCCTCACATTAATTCTCTTTCTGTCACATTTCCTCATTGATAGTCCCAGGGGAGGGGTCTTTGTCTCCTCAGGCGTGAATTACAATCAATATTCATGATACTTCCCGCCTCCTCACATATGACCTTTCTAACACTAAAAGTGTCTTACAACAGTTAAATGACTATATTGTTTTGTATGAATGAGTGATCAGGATGGCTCAGGATGGCAAAAACATCTAGGTTACGGATGTAACCTCCATTCCCTGATCTAGGGAACGAGACGTTGTGTCGAAGAAGCGACACTAGGGGTCGCTCTTGAGCGCCAAATATACCTCTAACCTATGAGAAGTTGGCAGACAGAATTACCATGTTCCGCCCCTGGACATACGCGTATAAATGTGGGGAAATAAGTCCGTTTCATTCAGGATTTTTCTGAGGAGCATAGGAGGCATATTCGGTGCTCAAGAGAGACCCCTAGTGTCGCTTCTTTGAAACAACGTCGAAGTGAGCGACAGACGGGGAACTCTAGGCTACAAGATCCAGTTCTCAAAAATCTTGTGGACAAATGTTGAGTATGTGTTATATGACCTTATTTCAATGACTTAAAAATTGTCATTAATTGTCAACACATATTATTGTAGCCCAGTTTGTGTTGAATACAGTGTTATCAGACTTTAGCCATTAATATGTTTTTAAGCAACTGAAAAAAGCAGACCCCAGAGGGTTAACAAAGCTTTCCACCTGACTGATGTGGATGTCTGATTCGTATTTATTTCGAATCACACGAAAAGTTTCTTTTGCGCACGCAAAATTCTCTGTGATTTGTATTTTTTTTTTGCACAGTGTAATTCAGGGGCTCCGTAGTGTATATATATATATATATATATATATATATATATATATATATATATATATATATATATATATATATAAAATGTTGACTTCCAGTTAAAAGTTTGGAATAAATAACTTTATTTAAGTTTCTTCTGCTCACCATTTAACTGCTCAAAAATAGTAAAACAGTAAAATATTGTAAAAAGAGTAGAAACAGCAGAAAATCAGCATAGAATGATTTCTGAAGGATCATGTGACACTAAAGACTGGAGAAATCGTGCTGAAAATTCAGCTTTGAATCATAGGAATAAATTACATTTGAAAATGTATTCACATAGAAAACAGTTATTTTAAATTTTAATAATATTTCACAATATTTCTGTTTTTTACTGTATTTTTGATGAAGTAAATGCAGCCTTGGTGTATGATGTTGACCTTATTTTATTTCCACATTTCACATTTTTAGGCATGCAAGCTACTGAGATTTTGAAGTATAAAATCATGTTTTTTTATACACTGTAAATAGTGGCAACCTGTAATTATTACTTTGAAAAGCTGTTTTTTCCTATGCTTCAATTGTTTAAATAAACCTCTTTTTATTTCTCCTCAAGGCATAATGACTCAAACTGATTTGTCCTTCATGGCTGCATTGATGGATTCAGCAGAACAATTGTTTATTTGAGATGTACCACAAGCAATCGTGCCAACACAGTACTGTCATTCTTTGTCTCGGAGTTTGGTTTGCCATTAACCCTCTGGGGTCTGAGGGTATTTTTGGAGTTTTGGCATGCCTTGACATTTGTGCTTTTTCAGTTGCTTAAAAACACATTAATGGATAAAGTCTCTGATAATAATGTATTCAGCACAAACAGGGCTACAATAATACAGAGCAACGTGTGTGTACAGGTTTGTATTTTTGAGAAAATAATTTTTATGCATGGTTTTTGAAAAAACTAAATGTTTAAGTCATTGAAATAAGGTAATAGGTAACACATACTCAACATTTGTCCACAAGCCTTTTGAGAACTGGATCTTGTAGCCTAGAGTTTGTAGGATATGAAAACATCCTGATCACTCATTCATACAAAACAATATAGTAATTTAACTTTTGTAAGTGTTAGAAAGGTCATATGTGAGGAGGCGGGAAGTATCATGAATATTGATTGTAATTCACTCCTGAGAGACAAAAGACCCCTCCCCTGAGCCTATCAATGAGGAATGTGACAGAAAGAGAATGAATGTGAGGAGACTTAATGATCAAAATCAAGTTTTAAGATAAAAGAAGTAATCTGACTATACATTTTCTTTACATAAAGACTTAATTTTAGACCTACACTACCGTTAAAAGAAGTCTCTTCTGCTCACCAAGACTGGATTTATTTGATCCAAAATACAGAAACAATATTGATATTCTGAACTGTTTTTACAATTTAAAAGAACAGTTTTCTATTTGAATATATTGTAAAATGCAATTTGTGATCAAAGCATAATTTTCAGCATCATTACTGCAGTCTTCAGTCTCACATGATCCTTCAGGAATCATTATAATATGCTGATTTTCTAATATGGGCATATTTAAAGTGTATTTTAATAATTTAACCTGAACACATATTTGCAAGCACAAGCTTTGTTGGTGGTAATGAGGCAGCATAAACACTAGTTAAAATATAATCTAAACATTCATATTATTTTTATATAATATTACATATCATATTTATATCATACAGCATACAATTGAAATACCTGCTTTAGCCGAAACAGCATTTAAATGTAACTAAAACTTGCTTATTAGGACATATTTCAAATGTCAATACTCTGAATCCTGTCTGGCAAGTCTGGAAACAGTCCCACTAGTAAAATATGTACATGTTTATATAAAATAGCATGTCAACTAATTAAAACTAAATGACTTACTTGTCTGAAATTGTATCCTCGGCTGGATCAAATCAGAAAAATGAACAAACTTCTTGTTTTTAAGGCACAGTCGGGGGCGTTCACCATTTGCATTGATCGTCTCAGCACATTGGCGTATGAATGGCACCCTCTGCTGGTGGGTGTGATCACATTAGAGATAATTAGCTGTCAGGAGAAATTGTACAACGCTTAGTTTCATACAGATTACATTGCAGGAGAATATTTTTTTTAAATTTGAATGGTTTTATTTAAAAGTAGACATTTTAAGCTTCAGTTCATTTTTGTGACGTGTTTCAGAAATATGCTCGCGAACACAGAGACTACTGACAACTCACCCTTTTTATTTTCTTTATTTTACAAAAGCACAAGGTTTTGTTGTTATTGTGAGTGTACACAAATAAAATCAGACCCTTTATAGTCTCTAATGATGTCTTAGACTTATCTGTATGCCCCAAAATGGCGGAGAATTTGATGTTGTTTCCGCTGTAATGACGGAAAAATCTAGCAGGACGCGCCGTCGACCCCAGAGGTAGGTTAGAGGTACATGGAGACATCTGAAATCACACGCTTGGCGTGTGGATACCATGGCAATGACGTCACACGCTTGGCGTGTTGATACCATGGCAATGACATCATACGATTGACACTTGGAAACCATGGCAATGACGTCAAACGCTTGATGTGTGGATACCATGGCAATGACGTCAAACGCTTGATGTGTGGAAACCATGGCAATGACGTCACACCCTTGGCATGTGGATACCATGGCAATGACGTCACACGCTTGGCACGTGGATACCATGGCAATGACGTCATACGCTTGACACGTGGATACCATGGCAATGACGTCACACGCTTGGCACGTGGATACCATGGCAATGACGTCATACGCTTGGCGTGCCTTGCCTGGAGTGGTCAGGACCACTGCCAGGGGTGGAGAAGTCCCCTACCAGCCGCTGAAACATGGAGAGGTTGGAGACCGCCGATCGCGAGCGGGTAGGGACTCGCAACCGACCGCCTGGAGCAGGAGAACCGCTGCCAGGGGAGGGAGAGACCCCTTCGGCTCCCCGAGAACACTCCCATCAAACACTTTACACCATCCAAATCAATTCCACACAGATACAATTGAGTTCTCAGTGAATGTCCTGTTTCACTCAGAAATGGGTCATATTACTGAGTAAAATGGGATGCAAAGAGATTAAAATCACATGTGTGATTGTACAGAAACTGTTTCAGTTTTGATTCAAAGAAATGGGAATTTACCCATTTAGCCCATTTCCCTGCAGGAATAAATGAGTTCAGTTGATGTCAATTAACCAGCTTTATGATTAACCAAACAAAATACACACGAACAAAAAGCACTAAAAGTAGTACTAAAACTAATAGTAACGATGCTACTAATTTCACTACCTTTCCAAAGTCCTCTTTCAGCTCGACAGTTGATGAGCTCGAAGATGGGGGTATTCATTCATAAACGTTCTGCGCATCTCCCACCCGTCCGGACCTGCTTATAACACATATAAAGACACATATAAAGACTGATTTTAGATCAGGTGTTTCACACTCACAGGTGTTAATGGATTAAGAAAGATGCCATGAAAGGAGCAGTAGCAGTAGTTTCCAAAGCAGTCTGGCATATTTTTGTTCCACACTAAGTAATATAATTCTACTGTTAAAAGTGTGAAAACATTATTCAGCTGTTTATATTGTTAATGTTTGTGTGTCTGCGTGTGTGTAGTGGACTACACTATAGGAGTGATGATGTCGTTTGCCAGCGACTTGGCAGTGATGTTTAACGGATGTACTGGAATCATGGCCGAATCCAACATGTCCGCTGTGTGCTGAGTTCAATTGTTTCCTGAGTTAACTGCAGATTGCTAGGGTTTACCAGTGTTTACTGCAGTTATCGAGAGTTTACTAGTGTTCATTGGAGTTCACCGGTGTTTACTGGAGTTATCGAGAGTTTACTAGTGTTCATTAGAGTTCACCGGTGTTTACTGGAGTTAACGGGAGTTTACCAGTGTTCATTGGAGTTCACCGGTGTTTACTGGAGTTAACGGGAGTTTACTAGTGTTCATTAGAGTTCACCGGTGTTTACTGGAGTTAACGGGAGTTTACTAGTGTTCATTGGAGTTCACCGGTGTTTACTGGAGTTAACGGGAGTTTACTAGTGTTCATTGGAGTTCACCGGTGTTTACTGGAGTTAACGGGAGTTTACTAGTGTTCATTAGAGTTCACCGGTGTTTACTGGAGTTAACAGGAGTTTACTAGTGTTCATTGGAGTTCACCGGTGTTTACTGGAGTTAACGGGAGTTTACTAGTGTTCATTAGAGTTCACCGGTGTTTACTGGAGTTAACGGGAGTTTACTAGTGTTCATTGGAGTTCACCGGTGTTTACTGGAGTTAACGGACTTTACTAGTGTTCATTAGAGTTCACCGGTGTTTACTGGAGTTAACGGGAGTTTACTAGTGTTCATTGGAGTTCACCAGTGTTTACTGGAGTTAACGGGAGTTTACTAGTGTTCATTAGAGTTCATCGGTGTTTACTGGAGTTAACAGGAGTTTACTAGTGTTCATTAGAGCTCACCGGTGTTTATGGAGTTAATGGTTGTTTACTAGTGTTCATTGGAGTTCACTGGTGTTTACTGGAGTTAATGGGAGTTTAATAGTGTTCATTGGAGTTCGCCGGTGTTTACTGGAGTTAACGGGAGTTTACTAGTGTTCATTGGAGTTCGCCGGTGTTTACTGGAGTTAACGGGAGTTTACTAGTGTTCATTGGAGTTCACCGGTGTTTACTGGAGTTAACGGGAGTTTACTAGTGTTCATTAGAGTTCACCGGTGTTTACTGGAGTTAACAGGAGTTTACTAGTGTTCATTAGAGCTCACCGGTGTTTATGGAGTTAATGGTTGTTTACTAGTGTTCATTGGAGTTCACCGGTGTTTACTGGAGTTAATGGGAGTTTAATAGTGTTCATTGGAGTTCGCCGGTGTTTACTGGAGTTAACGGGAGTTCACTAGTGTTCATTGGAGTTCGCCGGTGTTTACTGGAGTTAGCGGGAGTTTACTAGTGTTCATTAGAGCTCACCAGTGTTTATGGAGTTAATGGTTGTTTACCAGTGTTCATTGGAGTTCGCCGGTGTTTACTGGAGTTAATGAGAGTTTACCAGTGTTCATTGGAGTTCGCCGGTGTTTACTGGAGTTAACGGGAGTTTACTAGTGTTCATTGGAGTTCGCCGGTGTTTACTGGAGTTATCGGGAGTTTACCAGAGTTCATTGGAGTTCGCCGGTGTTTACTGGAGTTATCGGGAGTTTACCAGTGTTCATTGGAGTTTGCCGGTGTTTACTGGAGTTATCGGGAGTTTACCAGTGTTCATTGGAGTTCACCGGTGTTTACTGGAGTTAATGGGAGTTTACCAGTGTTCATTGGAGTTCACCGGTGTTTACTGGAGTTAATGGGAGTTTACCAGTGTTCATTGGAGCTCACCGGTGTTTACTGGAGTTAACAGGAGTTTACTAGTGTTCATTAGAGCTCACCGGTGTTTACTGGAGTTAATGGTTGTTTACTAGTGTTCATTGGAGTTCACCGGTGTTTATGGAGTTAATGGTTGTTTACTAGTGTTCATTGGAGTTCACCGGTGTTTATGGAGTTAATGGTTGTTTACTAGTGTTCATTGGAGTTCACCGGTGTTTATGGAGTTAATGGTTGTTTACTAGTGTTCATTGGAGTTCACCGGTGTTTATGGAGTTAATGGTTGTTTACTAGTGTTCATTGGAGTTCGCCGGTGTTTACTGGAGTTAATGGGAGTTTAATAGTGTTCATTGGAGTTCACCGGTGTTTACTGGAGTTATCGGGAGTTTACTAGTGTTCATTGGAGTTCGCCGGTGTTTACTGGAGTTAACGGGAGTTTACCAGTGTTCATTGGAGTTCACCGGTGTTTACTGGAGTTAACGGGAGTTTACTAGTGTTCATTGGAGCTCACCGGTGTTTACTGGAGTTAATGGGAGTTTAATAGTGTTCATTGGAGTTCACCGGTGTTTACTGGAGTTATCGGGAGTTTACTAGTGTTCATTGGAGTTCGCCGGTGTTTACTGGAGTTAACGGGAGTTTACCAGTGTTCATTGGAGCTCACCGGTGTTTACTGGAGTTAACGGGAGTTTACCAGTGTTCATTGGAGTTCACCGGTGTTTACTGGAGTTAACGGGAGTTTACCAGTGTTCATTGGAGTTCACCGGTGTTTACTGGAGTTAACGGGAGTTTACCAGTGTTCATTGGAGTTCACCGGTGTTTGCTGGAGTTAACGGGAGTTTACCAGTGTTCATTGGAGTTCACCGGTGTTTGCTGGAGTTAACGGGAGTTTACCAGTGTTCATTGGAGTTCACCGGTGTTTACTGGAGTTAACGGGAGTTTACCAGTGTTCATTGGAGTTCACCGGTGTTTACTGGAGTTAACGGGAGTTTACCAGTGTTCATTGGAGTTCACCGGTGTTTACTGGAGTTAACGGGAGTTTACCAGTGTTCATTGGAGTTCACCGGTGTTTACTGGAGTTAACGGGAGTTTACCAGTGTTCATTGGAGTTCACCGGTGTTTACTGGAGTTAACGGGAGTTTACCAGTGTTCATTGGAGTTCACCGGTGTTTACTGGAGTTAACGGGAGTTTACCAGTGTTCATTGGAGCTCACCGGTGTTTACTGGAGTTAACAGGAATCAAAAAGATACAGGGAGTTTTCTGTCCCCACTTTAAAAGATGACAAACCTACATTGCATTCAGAAAGTTTTCAGACCCCTTCTTTTTTCACATTTTGTTATGTTGTAGCCTTATTCTAAAATGCTTTAAAATATTTCTTTCTTTCCCATCAATCTACAACAATATTTACAGAAATTGACTCATAGATGCAGTATCTGAGCTGATGCAGTGGGGGGCGTTATTGCACTTCTACGTTTCCACTGCTTCTCGTTTGAGAGTAAAACGCCTGTACAAACGAGAAGCAGAAAGATCTCAAGCTCATTACCCCATGTAAAACTGCCCTTAGGGTCATCGTGCTTATCAAGTCATTTTGGGGATTTTTTTCTAGGCTACACTTTGTCATCTTACTTTAGTTTGGCAGTTTTGCAAGCAAAATAAACCTCTTTTCAAATAACTGCAACCAAACTCAGCCGCTCGTTGTTGATGCAGTGCTGTTGAAATAAGTCTGACACACAGAGAGCATAAACGCAATGCATCAGCGGTTTACTGAAGAATTGCTAAATGACAACAAACCTGTATTCACTTACGATAGTTTTGTTAAAAATAGCTGAACATGTTAAACTGTTGATGTCCATGTTTCTTGTTTACAGCCAAACACCAAATCATGGCTTTGATTATCACTATTTCAATCATTGCACGTTCTGGCGGGAAAATTATTATTTAGAACGATAATTCAGGGGTTTCACGCCCCAAAACTTTACAGTGTGTTAGTGACCATTTTAAACACTGTAAAGCTTGTAAAAGTGTCTTTAAATATGCTCAATGTTTGTGATCCCCCACATCATTTACAAGCAAAATCAAAGTTTCTAAGGTGTTTTGGGAACCCTTGAAGCAACTGAAACTATCTGGTCTGTAGTTTTGCAATGATCGAATTTGAAAAGCAGATTTTATCCTGAGTGACAGGAAGAGAAACCGGGTTTGCGAGGGTTTCAGGGTCTTTGTTGATTAGAGGAATTCAATTATGTCACTTTGAATGTGAGAGATTTCAAATCCCATATTTTATGTTATTATTAAAGCCATCAATCTGTGTCTCATCACTGTCATCTCAAAATACCAAAAGAGACACGCTGCCCGTCGCCATGACAACTGAGGCTGGTGGTTGTATATTAAAGATTAATTTACTTAATCAAGAGGGAAAAAACTGTGTTTTCTATCAGGAGATATTGATGCAGTGCTCTAGTTGACCAGCAGGTCGCAGTGTGATATTGTTATGTGTCTGTACACACGTGAACATTTAAAGATTATTCTTTTATGGAATAAAGAGATGTTATACAGAGAGAAGAAATGATAAGAAATTATTTTCAAGAAAATTTCATGTTATGAGAAATACAATTGAAAATGAGTCAAGTCGTTTTTATTTGTATAGTGCCTTTCACATGATCATGCATTAACAGAAAATGAAACTGTAATATCTATAATGTCTTAGAGTCATCGTTGTAGTTTGATCAAATACGATTGTATAATGATAATACAATGAAAACATACTGAAACTTTCAGAACTCAAAACTTTGCCCATTTATTGAAACCAAGTAACAGAATGGAGTGCATCTGAACTTTTGCATCTTTCTCGCTTCAGAAACCCAAAATATCATAATAATACGGGGTTAAAATGGGAAAGGAGGACGTCAGAATAATACACATGGCAGCTGCATGTTATGCTCTCTCTCCCAAATTGTCGCGTTCCGCCACATTTATCCCTCTCCTCGGCTGATTAGCCCAATTGGGGGCTGGGCGTGTGTAGTAACAGCCCGGCCCCGCCCTCATCCTCATCACAATGAGCATTTTATCCACACTCAAATTCACATACTATGGACTAAATGCAAAAAATTGGTCTAATATTTCAGAGAACCCCCCAAATACATCAAAACTACTCCAATTATGCATAAATCATATTTGTATGTTTATAATCTTGTGATAAACAGAATTCGTTTTTTTCTCCTAAATTTGCAAACATGTAATTCTGGTTCTGTTCAGTTTACATTACTTTAAAAAGTCTAATTTTATTCCACTAGATGGCAGAAAGCACTTGAAAAAGATTTTTCCTCCATCACAATATACAGATGTGAAATGTAGGTGGCGCTCTAACACATTTTAGTCATCACAGATGTGCTCGTCCATAGACATTCAGTCTAATGTTCAGTTCGAGCAACACCCTCAATATTTCATTGAATATCTTGGCCTCTGAGTGGACTACAAGCTCAGTCTAGGGGTCATTAGAAAGCTGAGATCCTCCCCTTTGCAATGCCGTAATATTGTCACTCCAGAAAACACCAGTGAACTCCAATGAAGACTGGTAAACTCCCGTTAACTCCAGTAAACACCGGTGAACTCCAATGAACACTAGTAAACTCCCGTTAACTCCAGTAAACAGCGGTGAACTCCAATGAACACTGGTAAACTCCCGTTAACTCCAGTAAACAGCGGTGAACTCCAATGAACACTGGTAAACTCCCGTTAACTCCAGTAAACACCGGTGAACTCCAATGAACACTAGTAAACTCCCGTTAACTCCAGTAAACACCGGCGAACTCCAATGAACACTAGTAAACTCCCGTTAACTCCAGTGAACACCGGCGAACTCCATTGAACACTAGTAAACTCCCGTTAACTCCAGTGAACACCGGCGAACTCCAATGAACACTAGTAAACACCCGTTAACTCCAATGAACACCGGCGAACTCCATTGAACACTAGTAAACTCCCGTTAACTCCAGTGAACACCGGCGAACTCCAATGAACACTAGTAAACTCCCGTTAACTCCAATGAACACCGGTGAACTCCAATGAACACTAGTAAACTCCCGTTAAATCCAGTGAACACCGGTGAACTCCAATGAACACTAGTAAACTCCCATTAACTCCAATGAACACCGGTGAACTCCAATGAACACTAGTAAACTCCCGTTAACTCCAGTGAACACCGGTGAACTCCAATGAACACTAGTAAACTCCTGTTAACTCCAGTGAACAGCGGTGAACTCCAATGAATACTGGTAAACTCCCATTAACTCCAGTAAACACCGGTGAACTCCAATGAACACTGGTAAACTCCCGTTAACTCCAGTGAACAGCGGTGAACTCCAATGAACACTAGTAAACTCCCGTTAACTCCAGTGAACACCGGCGAACTCCATTGAACACTAGTAAACTCCCGTTAACTCCAGTGAACACCGGCGAACTCCAATGAACACTAGTAAACTCCCGTTAACTCCAATGAACACCGGTGAACTCCAATGAACACTAGTAAACTCCCGTTAACTCCAGTGAACACCGGTGAACTCCAATGAACACTAGTAAACTCCCGTTAACTCCAGTGAACACCGGTGAACTCCAATGAACACTAGTAAACTCCCGTTAACTCCAGTGAACGGCGGTGAACTCCAATGAACACTAGTAAACTCCTGTTAACTCCAGTAAACACCGGTGAACTCTAATGAACACTATTAAACTCCCATTAACTCCAGTGAACAGCGGTGAACTCCAATGAATACTAGTAAACTCCCGTTAACTCCATTAAACACCGGTGAACTCCAATGAATACTAGTAAACTCCCGTTAACTCCAGTGAACACCGGTGAACTCCAATGAACACTAGTAAACTCCCGTTAACTCCAATGAACACCGGTGAACTCCAATGAACACTAGTAAACTCCCGTTAACTCCAGTGAACGGCGGTGAACTCCAATGAACACTAGTAAACTCCCGTTAACTCCAGTGAACAGCGGTGAACTCCAATGAACACTAGTAAACTCCTGTTAACTCCAGTAAACACCGGTGAACTCCAATGAATACTAGTAAACTCCTGTTAACTCCAGTAAACACCGGTGAACTCCAATGAACACTGGTAAACTCCTGTTAACTCCAGTAAACACCGGTGAACTCCAATGAATACTAGTAAACTCCCGTTAACTCCAGTAAACACCGGTGAACTCCAATGAATACTAGTAAACTCCCGTTAACTCCAGTGAACGGCGGTGAACTCCAATGAACACTAGTAAACTCCCGTTAACTCCAGTGAACGGCGGTGAACTCCAATGAACACTAGTAAACTCCCGTTAACTCCAGTGAACGGCGGTGAACTCCAATGAACACTAGTAAACTCCCGTTAACTCCAGTGAACAGCGGTGAACTCCAATGAACACTAGTAAACTCCCGTTAACTCCAGTGAACGGCGGTGAACTCCAATGAACACTAGTAAACTCCCGTTAACTCCAGTGAACAGCGGTGAACTCCAATGAACACTAGTAAACTCCTGTTAACTCCAGTAAACACCGGTGAACTCCAATGAATACTAGTAAACTCCTGTTAACTCCAGTAAACACCGGTGAACTCCAATGAACACTAGTAAACTCCTGTTAACTCCAGTGAACACCGGTGAACTCCAATGAATACTAGTAAACTCCCGTTAACTCCAGTGAACACCGGTGAACTCCAATGAACACTAGTAAACTCCCGTTAACTCCAGTGAACAGCGGTGAACTCCAATGAACACTGGTAAACTCCCGTTAACTCCAGTAAACACCGGTGAACTCCAATGAGCACTGGTAAACAACCATTAACTCCAGTAAACACCGGTGATCTCCAATGAACACTTATCATCAATTGTTGAAAACAGATTTTTATGAGGATTTGTTTTGCACGCTTTTCCTGCATAATTCATATTTTGTTCTGGTCATCTAAGATATTGGATTATTCAGTCAAGCAAGCTCACAGAGAAATAAAAAGACAAGTTTAGAAAACTACCTAAGGTAAAAGCAGATATAAAGGTTTTGGCTATTTAGGGCTTACAGCAGTTATTGGAGCATAAAGGAAATGTTTGTATTTATTGACCTACAGAAATCATATTTCACTTTGTGATTTTTTGGAAAATCTTTCAAACTGTGGTATTAGGGCAACAATATAAATTATACAGTCACATTCCTGAGAATGAGAGCTTTCATTTGATATGTGACATGACCATTTATGTGATAAATTAAGGATTTTTATTTCATAAACATTTCTGCCCATTACCTCTAGGGGCGCTGGTTTGCGACGCTAATTTTGAGGCCTTATTTTATTATTTTAAGCAACATAAAGACAGACGTGATGGTTATCCCTGAAAAGTTCATATTCTTTGACTTTAACATTTTAAACGTACACTTTTTTTCACCAAAAAAAAGTGTACCATTGTTTTAAAGTTGATTATAAGTATAGAAACAATATATTGTCATTTTATTGCAAAATATTCAGATATATACAAATATATAAGTAGTTTGAGAGTGTAAAGTAAGCAACTCGACTGCGTCATTCACAGTGCATCATGGGAGTGGGTGGAGCTCTTTTGACCTGATTTTCTGATTGGTGGATTTCGATTAAGGATTATGGGTAGTGTAGTTCTTCACCAGAAATTAAGGTATTTAACACGATTTTAAAAAAAAATAAAGTGGACTGATGTCTTCAACAGAGGCATATACCATTGATGAACAATCTCAGAGCTCACTGTAGGTCTGTCTTTAAAGGTTTTGAAGTTATCATTAAAAATGTGTTTGTGTGAGCGTGTGTTTGAGTGTGTGATTGTGTGTGTGAGTGTTTGTGTGTGAGTGTGTGCATGTGTGTGTGTGTGCAGGAAGAGACGCTGAGACTATGAAACGTGTTTACGTGTGCTTGCTATCTCTCACGTGTTTAATTGTATTAGTTTAAATCTGCTGTGCATCTTTTGTTGGGTTATCTCAAACACACAGCGCTCTGCTCTGAGAGTAACACACCCGCTCAGCTCATTTGAATTTTCTGCAGATGTTGAGTTGTTGTCTTTTTTGATAATTTACAATGTTAGTTAAACAAATGAGAAGCACTTAAAAAAATGTTTTGAATGAACTGAATAAAATTGCAGAAAACTTTCTTATTATTTCAACCAAAATTATTTTTTTTGAATGGATTTGATGTAGTCTTGTTAAATGATCTTACATTTATTTGGTCATATCTACCATTTAAAAATGTTTCAAAAGTCAATATTTTAATTATGTTGAGGCAACATAACTGTTTTGCAGTCCAGACTAGCTCAAGACTGAGATACAATGAGAGTGAACAGGGCAGAAAGTGTGAGAAATGGCTCTTGACTGAGACCAAAAGAGACCGAGTCTGAGACAAGACTGATATAGAACAGAGAGGTCAGAGAGGTGGGCATGGGCACCAACAGAGAGGTGAGAGAGGTGGGCATGGGCACCAACAGAGAGGTCAGAGAGGTGGGCATGGGCGCCAAAAGAGAAGTGGGCATGGGCACCAACAGAGTTAAGAGAGGTGGGCATGGGCACCAACAGAGAGGTCAGAGAGGTGGGCATGGGCACCAACAGAGAGTTCAGAGAGGTGGGCATGGGCGACAACAGAGAGGTGGGCATGGGCACCAACAGAGATGTTTACAACAACTGAAATGCAGCATGGACAGACACAAAAACGTATTGGGTGAGAACTGCCCCCTATTCATGACACAGCACCAGTTGAAGTTTGTCAAAGCTCTCAAAAAAGTAACCTTTTATTTTAAAGGTTGACAGATATACACTAAATATATGTAGATTGTAGGTAAAAGTCCACTCGTGAAAAACTCATCACTAGTTTTCATTCGACATAGCCGACAGAAATATTGGAAACATGCCAAGATGATATTGTCCGTCAGAGAAATGTTTTCCAGATAAATCGAAGCGATTATGGTGTTTTTTTGAAGGGCCTCAACATGTTTTTGCCAACCATGTTGGTGCTGCTTATCTGCCTCGTTGTTGCTTATAACTTCACAAAAAAATAGATAAGATATAAAATATCACATATCATTATTTAGAGGAGGTGATTATCTTTCAAACGAGTCCACACACAAGATAATCAGATGCATAGATCATTAGATAATCCACATGACACAGACTCAATGATGACTCAAATGACACAGAATGAAACTCAGTGTACATATTATTTAGAGTCAGTGATTATCTTTCAAACGAGTCCACACACAAGATAATCAGATGTATAGATCATTAGATAATCCACATGAAGCACAATGTTACATATGACCACCAGGAGATGGCGCCAAATACATGACACAGACTCAATGATGACTCAAATGACACAGAATGAAACTCATTCTGTGAAATCTCATGAGTAAAATCATGTCTGCATGCTATGCAAACCTTTAGTCATTGTTGTGTTTGCATGTGTAATTAGTTCTTATGTACAATTATTATCTTTTATTTGTTTGGAGATGTTTTTGGACACTATGATCAATTATTTTTGTAATGTTGTAACTTTTGATTGCTTTGTCGTATCAACACAATATTTTTCTCAGATACAGTTGATATGATTGGGAACAAAACAAAAGCAGTTTTTCAGAGCCGCCTTATTTACACCCAGATTTGTATTTTTATTTTTCTGCAGTTTCTTTGGCTGAGAGTCCCAGAATATATCAAAATCTATATAATGAAAAAAAAATTGAAAGTTTTGTTTACAGTGATACCAAACACTTGACCCGCCTTGGTTTTTTTTTTTTTTCATAAGGCCTTAATTTTGTGTAAGCCACTGAAACCGGAAATCTTTAAAAACACCTTCAGAGCTTAAAGGGTTAATTCGCCATTTTTCATGCTAGAAAACGGACAGAAAATTTAACCTAGTTTGTCCAAAAAAAAAAATATATTTCTTTTGTCCCAGCACAAATTAAGTAAACTTCCATTTTACAAATATAAGTTGATTTCATGCTAAGAAAGTAAGTTTGCATCAGATCATTTAAATTAAGTAAATTGAACAAGCTGCAAAAATACTTTTTTTTTTGATGCAACACAGCCAGAAATAGCAACAGATTTGACACACTTTACCACATTTAAGTCTTATCTTTCCTACTTCTTATTACCTCACACTGACGGACATGTTTATGAACACTGAATAGACGTCACTCGTGCGCTGATGTATTCATCTGTCTGATCTGATGAACTCTATGAAACATTGACATGTCTTTGTCTCCTCCTTTTAAAGAGGTGTTTCTCTCTCATCGGTGGAAAAGAAAGGACCGATAGAGGGATGAAAACAGAGTGTTGTTACAGTGGTGTTTTAGATGGAGTGATCGAGACCGTGAGGTGAGAGAGGGTTAGAGAGATGTGAGCGGGGCTTGTTAGTTATTGATCTTGTTTAATGATTGTGCTCGTCTCAGAGGAGCACTTAACTCAAGAGCCATTTCTCACACTTTCTGCCTTGTTCACACTCATTTTATCTCTGGAGGACAATGAGTGGCTGTATTGTTGATTGTAGTGGGCGTTGCTACTGTTGGATGTATTAATGTGATTGGTGGGATGCACAACTGCATCATATATAATCAAAGCTTCATCCAGCTTTTTTGAACTGCCACAAAATATCAGATTAATCAATCGGCAACAGTGTAGCTAGTTGCAAGACTTCTAGTTGCTTTGTTACTATAAATTGCTCTTAATTCAGATTCGATATGTGGCTGTTCACACAGAATGTTTTTTTCCCGATGGCTTTGACCGTTGCTCTACAACTTGCTGTTTTATCATCATCTTCTGCATGATCGCCACATTTTTGAGACACATAGTCTAGTTAAAAAGAACGTAAACTTAAAAATGCATCTCGAGACACCTGCATTCATTCCTTTCTTTGTGCTTGATCTATTAATTCAAGAAATTACTGGCAGATTAATCGAGTGGTAAATTAGTTGCAGATCGAAATATCTGCATTCTGTTGCTTACTTTGTTAATAAAAGAATGAGTTCAGTCTGAACAGCCCTTTACTTACATAAGATGTCTGATTAATTGATTAATGGAATGGTCATAAGATTTATCGATCATATAATTAGTTGTTCATTGGAACTCAAGACTTCTGGTCACTTTGTCACTGCAAATCAATATCAGTATGAACTTTCCTTAATTCAACAACGACTTCTGTGAAATAACCGATTAATCGATTAATGTAAGAAATAGTCATCAGAATAATCGATTATATAATAAGTTGTTCGTTGGAACCCAAAACTTCTTGTCACTTTGTCGCTGCACATCAATATCAGTATCAACTTTCCTTAATTCAACAACGACTTCTTCTGTGAAATAAACGATTAATCGATTAATAGAAGATTTAGTCATCAGAATAATCGATTATATAATTAGTTGTTCATTGGAACCCAAAACTTCTGGTCACTTTGTCACTGCAAATCAATATCAGTCTGAACTTTCCTTAATTCAACAACGACTTCTTCTGTGAAATAACCGATTAATCGATTAATAGAAGATTTAGTCATCAGAATAATCGATTATATAATTAGTTGTTCATTGGAACTCAAAACTTCTGGTCACTTTGTCACTGCAAATCAATATCAGTATGAACTTTCCTTAATTCAACAACGACTTCTTCTGTGAAATAACCGATTAATCGATTAATAGAAGATTTAGTCATCAGAATAATCGATAATATAATTAGTTGTTCATTGGAACCCAAAACTTCTGGTCACTTTGTCACTGCAAATCAATATCAGTCTGAACTTTCCTTAATTCAACAACGACTTCTTCTGTGAAATAACCGATTAATCGATTAATAGAAGATTTAGTCATCAGAATAATCGATTATATAATTAGTTGTTCATTGGAACCCAAAACTTCTGGTCACTTTGTCACTGCAAATCAATATCAGTATGAACTTTCCTTAATTCAACAATGACTTCTTCTGTGAAATATTCGATTAATCAAATAAATCTTTGACAGATTAATTGATTATCAAAGCAGTCATTAGTTGTAACCCCAGACTTGCAGTTGCTTTGTTGCTGCAAATCGCTGTCTTTGTGAATGTTCCTTTATTCTGACACTCTTGCTCCAAAATATCAGATTAATCGAGGAAGTAATGGAAAGATGAATCATTAATCCAAACTTTAGTTGTGCCTCTAGATTTCCAGTAGCTGCAAATCGCTGTCAATGTGTGAACGCCCCTTAATTCAGACACTGCCACTGCTGTGAAAGCATTTAACAAATCAATATTGGAAGTGCTTTTAGATGTACTGATGAAGAAATGATGGAGGCCCATCTGTCAATATATTGAACTTGTTTATTAGTTGGTTTCTTTTTCTTTCCTCCGTTCAGCCATCAGAAAGAATTTCACTCTCTTAGCACACACACACTATTTAACCAGGATCCCATTCCAAATGGCCTCGATCAATACTTAGAACAGGGCAGGCTGGAAATGACATCTCTCTCTCTCTCTCTCTCTCTCTCTCTCTCTCTCTCTCTCTCTCTCTCTCTCTCTCAGTCTCTCTCTCTTTCCGTCTCTCTCTCTCTCTCTCTCTTTCTCCCTCTCCCTCTCCCTGTCTCTCTCTCTCTCTCCCTCTCTTTCTCCCTGTCTCTCTCTCTCTCTCCCTCTCTCTCTCTCTGTCTCTCTCTCTCCCTCTCCCTGTCTCTCTCTCTCTCTCTTTCTCCCTCTCCCTCTCCCTGTCTCTCTCTCTCTCTCTTTCTCCCTCTCCCTCTCTTTCTCCCTGTCTCTCTCTCTCTCTCTCCCCCCCTCCCTCTCTCTCTCTCTCTCTCTCTCCCCCTGTCTCTCTCCCTCTCCCTCTCTTTCTCCCTGTCTCTCTCTCTCTCTCTCTCTCCCTCTCTCTCTCTCTCCCTCTCTCTCTTTCTCTCTCCCCCTGTCTCTCTCCCTCTCTCTCGGTCTCTCTCTGTCGTATTGCTTTTCTTATGTTTTTTTGCAGCTATTAGTATTTAGATTCATTCGGCTCCTGCCACCAAAATTAATATGGACAGTCTTATGGACGGACGATTGATGTTTTCTATTTTATACAGAGTTGTTAACTTCCATAGTCTATATGTGTAAGAGAGAAAATCAAAAAGAGAGACAGGTGCTATTTTGGTGAAATAATTGTGCGTTCAGATCTGTGGTTGGTCTGTATAATACTTAACAGAGCCGCGATGATGCGATTAAAATCACTCAAGCTGAAAGAAAGCGTGAGAGGAGTTTCAACGAAAGAGACCCAGAGAGATCTGGAGAAAGAGAATGAACAATTTAATCATTTGTCTGTGTGATTCCTTTTATTATTCATTTAATATTATTACATTTCATTTTTGTATCAGATGCTATCATGCTGGGAGACCAGCTAAACCAGATAAAACCAGCAAACCACCTTAGCTTCACACTGTTTTATCACATTACATGTGTTCGCATGAGACTAATGTGTAAAGTTGTGTAAATTCATTTTGAAATCATTGTTTTTACATGAATAAATAAAGATATGTTTCTAGTTTTGACATTATTTGTACTTTAACATTATATTATTTTGTGCGCGTTGGGGCAGCGCTGCCAGGGGAACGTCACTCCAATTTTTGTAGCATTTTTTAGCACTTACATGTTGTCACAGTGTAAAACATGTCATTTCCTGTTGCCAGTAGGTGGTGCTATGACTATAACTGAATATTGGAATGTAGATGTCTTCAGGTCGGGACTATTATCAAACATGTGAAGTTTGGAGCAGATTGGACATTGTATGTTTGAGATACAACAACTTCCTGTTTCATGGCGAAACATCAAAGTTTGTCAGACCGTCACGGCCACCGCGTGCAGCGCAAACTCAAAAGCTTCGCAATGTAGCATCGCAAAGACCTTTAGATTATAATCACCAAATATGAAGTAGATCTGATGAAATCTCTTGGAGGAGTTTGTTAAAGTAAGAGGCCTGGAAATGGCAAAAACTGAGCAAAAATTTCAAAGAAAAATCACAATGGCTGACTTCCTGTTGGGTTTAGGATATGGCTCTAAGAGACTTTTTTGTACATGTTGACATGTTACATATGCCTACCGATTTTCTTACGTATAGGTGAAACGCGGCATGAGGGCTGCTTCGTTGAATTTTGTAGGTGGCGCTATCGAGCCATTTTGCCACAATTCATTCTAAAACCAGTATCGGATGGAAATTTTCCCCACTTTTGAGATGTGTGCAAAGTTTCATGATCTTTCGAGCATGTTTAGGCCTCAAAAATGTGACTCGTTTCATATCGAACTCTGTCAGGCCGCCACAGACACACCCTTCAACGAAAACTCAAAGCTTCGCCATTTAACATCACCAAGGCCTTTAGATTAAGACTGACTAAATATAATGTTGATCTGATTAAATCTCTGGGAGGAGTTTGTTAAAGTACAAGACCTGGAATTGGCTGTTACCAGTGGGTGGCGCTGTAACTATAACTGAATATTGGAATGTAGATGTCTTCAGGTCGGGACTATTATCAAACATGTGAAGTTTGGGACAGATTGGACATTGTATGTTTGAGATACAACTTCCTGTTTCATGGCGAAACATCAAAGTTTGTCAGACCGTCACGGCCACGGCGTGCAGCGCAAACTCAAAAGCTTCGCAATGTAGCATCGCAAAGGCCTTTAGATTATAATCACCAAACATGAAGTAGATTTGATGAAATCTCTTGGAGGAGTTTGTTAAAGTACGAGGCCTGGAAATGGCAAAAACTGAGCAAAAATTGAAGAGAAAAATAAAAATGGCTGACTTCCTGTTGAGTTTAGGACATGGGTCCAAGAGACTTTTATGTAGGTATTGGGATGTTACACATGTGTACCTATTTTCGTATCTGTAGGTGAATCGTAGCGTAAAGCGCACATCGTTGAATGTTTGTAGGTGGCGCTATTGAGCCATTTTGCCACTCCTCATTCTGAAACCCATATTAGATGTAAATATTCGCCACTTCTGATGCATGTGCAAAGTTGAATGAGTTTTGAATATGTTTAGGCCCTCAAAAATGCGATTCATTTGGGAAAAAAATAATAAACACCTAGAAGAACCAAAGGGTCTTCGCACCATCGGTGCTCGAGCCCTAAATCTGGTAAATGTTTGTAATCAGTGACCGATGCATGTAACATAATTCTGTATTTTAAGTAAGCAGAATTATTAGCTGATGTTTCCATTTGGTGTCACTGTTGCCCTGTTTTGGGCACATTTTAGTCCTATTACATCTCTGATTGATCATTCCGCACATTTATGAACAGTACTTTTAACTACATTTTTGAGTATAAAGTAATAATAATAATAAAAACGTTCAATCTGTTCTTGATTCAGGCTTGATTTCGTAAGATGAGTGAACTGTCACACCCGTAACTCCAATGTTGGAAAAACAACAAAAACTATTTTCCCCCCATTTTGGGCTCACGCTATTGGCATATAATGCAACAAGAGGTGCTGAAGTCAATTGATTTTATTAATAGATCCACCAATCTCTGACACCTTTCTAAGGTTTTTTTTTACCTGTAGATTTTCTCCAAAATCATATGCTAAAAATGGTCAATTTGACCTCCGTCCTCCTCCCAAATAACAGATTACTCAGTAAATATTGATCCATGGCATTTAACATTTTGGCCTTCATTATCATTTATGCATTTCTTTCAACAGTAAAAAAATTAGCATAAACCACAGTTTGAATCGGGGACTCTGAGTGGACACTAAATGTCCTTTTATTATTAGCATTGAACAGACGCAGTGTGTGGACAATCAATCTCTGTCTCTGAGAGATTATAGTTTTCTCAGGGACATTAACGTGCGGCGTCCCTTCGTGACGATCGATTGGTGGTACTTCCTGCATCCTCTACGCTCTGGCACGAGATGACCATTTCGGTAAGTAAATGCTAAACACGGAAAACACTCAAACATTTACAAACGTGAAGCTACAGCCACTACAGCGAAAACACAACGCATATGATCATGTCACGTGTACATTTTTGTTGATTGTGTCATGTTGTTGTTAATTTTGGTTCACAACTCAAAGTGACCTTTGTGAAATTGGCACATCCCCTAATGAGCCTCATTTGCATATAATGTCTCACTTTGGCCCTGTTGTGAATATAAATAGCCCAATGCAAATATGCATGAACAATATGGTTCCATTTTTTCTCGGAGATTAAACATGAATTCATATTCGTTGGAGCACATGTACACTGTTGTCATTTAGGCCATTCACCTGTGTGTGAGCGTACATGCGTTCGGTGTGTTTAATATGCACGTTTGTGTTCGTTTGTGGTATATGATGGATGAATGTTTGCAGGATAAATATCTGGATGAAAGAGTGATTGATTCTGCTGTCGCTCATTTTATTCATCTGACCTTCACTTGTTGATGTCCTGGTTTCTTGTGTAGGTGTGTATTTAACTGAGTTTATGAAGAATAAAGTGATTAATTAAGAAGTCCATAAATGTACTAATTTTCTCTTGAGACCCACATATTTATGATGCCCCTCCCACTTTAGAACCTCCACTCACAGAAATAGCAATACCCCTCCCACTCCCCTCTGACTTCCATTTGTAGGATACACCCTCCCACTTCAGACCCCCATATTTAGGATCTCCTCCCACTTTAGACCCTCATATATTGGATGCCCTTCCCACTTCAGACCCCCATTGTTAAGATGCCCCTCCCACTTCCATATGCATGATAGCCCCTCCAACTTCAGACCCCCATTTTTAAGATGCCCCTCCCACTTCAGACCCACATATACATGATTTTATATATAGGATAGCCCCTTCCAATTAGACCCCCATGTTTAAGATGCCCCTCCCAATTCCATCTTCCCAATTTAGACCGCCATATTTAGGATCTCCTCCCACTTTAGACCCTCATATATAGGATGCCCCTCCCACTTCAGACCCCCAATTTTAAGATGCCCCTCCCACTTCCATATGCATGATAGCCCCTCCCACTTCAGACCCACATATTTAAGCTGCCCCTCCTACTTTCATATACATGATAGCCCCTCCAACTTCAGACCCCCATTTTTAAGATGCCCCTCCCACTTCGTATGCATGATAGCCCCTCCCACTTCAGACCCACATTTTTAAGATGCCCCTCCCACTTCGTATGCATGATAGCCCCTCCCACTTCAGACCCACATATTTAAGATGCCCCTCCTACTTTCATATACATGATTTTATATATAGGATAGCCCCTTCCAATTAGACCCCCATGTTTAAGATGCCCCTCCCAATTCCATCTTACCAATTTAGACCGCCATATTTAGGATCTCCTCCCACTTTAGACCCTCATATATAGGATGTCCCTCCCACTTCAGACCCCCATTTTTAAGATGCCCCTCCCACTTCCATATGCATGATAGCCCCTCCCACTTCAGACCCACATATTTAAGATGCCCCTCCTACTTTCATATACATGATTTTATATATAGGATAGCCCCTCCCAATAAGGCCCCCATGTTTAAGATGCCCCTCCCAATTCCATCCTCCCACTTTAGACTGCCATATTTAGGATGCCATATTTAGAACCTCCCCTTTTCTCCAGTATTTAGGATAGCCCCTCCCACTTCAGACCTCCATATTTAGGATGTCCCTCCCACTTTATACCCCCATATTTAGGATGCCCCTTCCACTTCAGACCCCCATATGTAAGATGCCCCTCCCATTTCCCTATACATGATAGCCCCTTCAACTTCAGACCTCCATATTTAGGATGCCACTGCCACTTTTAGAACCTCCCCTTTTATATATATATAGGATAGCCCCTCCCAATTAAGACCCCCCCCCATATGTAAGATGCCCCTCCCAATTCCATCCTCCCACTTTAGGCTGCCATATTTAGGATGCCACCTTTAGAGCATCCCCTTTTATACAGTATATAGAATAGCCCCTCCCACTTCAGACCTCCATATTTAGGATGCCCCTTCCAATTAAGACCCCAATATTTAAGGTGCCCCTCCCAATTCTATCCTCTCACTTTAGACCGCCATATTTATGATGCCACCTTTAGAACCTCCCTTTTTATCCAGTATATAGGATAGCCCCTCCCACTTCAGACCTCCATATTTAGGGTGCCCCTCCCACTTTATACCTCCATATTTAGGATGTCCCTCCCACTTCAAACCCCCACATTTATGATGCCCCTCCTACTTCCATATACATGATAGCCCCTCCCACTTCAGACCCCCATATTAAAGATGCCCCTCCCAATTCCATTCCCCCCACTTTAGACCGCCATATTTAGGATGGCATCTTTAGAACCTCCCCTTTTATATACATGATAGCCCCTCCCATGTTAGACCCCCATATTTTGGATGCCCCTCCCACTTTTAGAAAAGTCCCAGATGCAGTTTACAATGAATTATAATAGTAAAGTCAATCTTTTGATCATTCTCTGCCCTATATAATAGGGAAATATGCTTGTCATGTGCCTTTTATCAGTCTCTTAAATTATCATATTCTTAATCTCATTGGCATGTCAACATCCTGTTTATAAAGAGTTTGTAATTTTTGAACGCATAATGAAACGTATCCATTCTTTCCATTTTCAAGTCATTTATTTTTTGTGTTGCGCTTTTCTTGCCTTTCCCTCCTGTCTCCTGCTCGCTCTCGTTAGTGCAGCTATTATTGGTTTATAGGTTCCTTTGACTCCCAGAATACTTTGTGATTATGGAGGAGCTGCTTCCATTATGCATAAAGAGCACACTGACACGACCTGGCACACACACACACACACACACACACACACACACACACACACACTGACCTGTGCTTGTGTGTCAGATCTGCACTATTAAACTTGAGATAACCTCCATTAGTACTCCCTTTACACACATACAGAAGAGCAAGACCTTTAATACACATCTTAGCATATATTCAACCATTTATTGTTACTTATTTAAATAATGTATACGCATATTTCCACTGATAGAGTTCGTGGAGAATACTTTCTGATATTGTTTTATATTTCCCATGATGCATCACAACCCATGTTTATAAAGGAATGGTTACTCTGCACTTTAAATGAATAGTTCACTCAAAAAAAAATGAAAATTTGTTCCTGACCTGCTTGTCCTTCTTTATTTTTTTGTGGAACACAAAAGGAGAAATTTTGAAGAATCTTCATGCAGCTTTTTCCATACAGTGACAGTTCATAGTGACCACATCTGTCAAGCTTCTAATAAGACAAAAAACAACATAAAAATGTATTAAAATAAATATTTTGAGATTTACAAATATTTGTTCCTGTCATTCATAAGTTTTAAAGCCTTAAAAGGAAATCACATATCCATATTTTATTATTGGATATATATATTTCAAGTTCAGTTTGTAAAAACAATAGGTGTATGAAGTACACATGCAGAATAAAGCACACCTAAACAAATATGACAATTTATATGACAAATAATCGCACGTATTTGTTTGACAAGTAATCGGCATAAGCGCAAACATTTGTCCAGAAATTAATTGGCATAATCGCAATTATTCACCTGACAACTAATCGGCATAAGCGCAACTATTTGTTCGACAATTAATCGGCATAATCGCAATTAATTGCTTGTCAATTAACCACCATAAGTACAAGTATTTGCACGACAATCAATCGGCACAGCCGCAATTATTCGAACGGCAACTAATCGGCATAATCGCAACTATTCACCCGACAATCAATCGGCATAATTGCAAAAATTTGTTTGACAATTAATCGCCACAACCACAACTATCAGTTTGACAGTTAATCATCATTAGCGCAATTACTTGTTTGACAATTAATCGGCATAACCGCAACTGTTTGCTTGACATTCAGGTGGCATAACTGCAGCCATTCGGTCGACAATTAATCGGCATAAGCGCAGTTATTTGTGTGACAGTAAATCGGCACAATCGCAACGGTCCGACTGACAATTAATCGCCATAATCGCAACTATTTGTTTGACAATTAATCGGCATAAGCGCAACTGTTTGCATGACAATTAATCACCATAAGCGCAACTATCCGGCCGACAATAAATCGGCATAAGCGCAACTATTCGTTCGACAATCAATCGGCATAAGCGCAACTATTTGTTTGGCAATTAATTGGGACAAGCGCAACTATTTGCTTGGCAATCAATCGACATAATCGCAACTATTTGTTTGACAATCAATCGGCATAATCGCAACTATTTGTTTGACAATCAATCGGCATAATCGCAACTATTTGGCTGACAATCAAGCGGCATAATCGCAACAATTTGTTTGGCAATTAATCGACATAATCGCAACTATTTGTTTGGCAATTAATTGGGACAAGCGCAACTATTTGCTTGGCAATCAATCGGCATAAGCGCAACTATTTGTTTGACAATCAATCGGCATAATCGCAACTATGTGGTTGACAATCAATCGGCATAATCGCAACAATTTGTTCGGCAATTAATCGACATAACCGCAACTACTTGTTTGACAAGCAATCGGCATAATCGCAACTATTTGGTCGACAATCAATCGGCATAATCGCAACTATCCGGCTGACAATTAGTCGCCATAATCGCAACTATTTGTTTGACAATCAATCGGCATAATCGCAACTATTTGTTTGACAATCAATCGGCATAATCGCAACTATCCAGCAGACAATTAGTCGCCATAATCGCAACTATTTGTTTGACAATTAATCGGCACAAGCGCAACTGTTCGCATGACAACAAAGCGACATAACCGCAACTATTTGTTTGGCAATTAATCGACATAATCGCAACTACTTGTTTGACAATCAATCGGCATAAACGCAACTATCCAGACGACAATTAATCGCCATAATCGCAACTATTTGTTTGGCAATTAATCGGCACAAGCGCAACTGTTTGCATGACAATTAATCGCCATAAGCGCAACTATTTGTTTGGCAATTAATCGTCACCCATATTTCATAATTGTAGCAGCCCTAAATTAGTCCAAATAACTTGTGCATTATATTCCAAGTTTTCTGAGGTTGGACGAAATCTTTGAGTCACGTTTGCTTTTAATGCACAAGAACTAAAGCCGTTTGCTGTCAGTGATGTCACACCTGGTGTGGAGTGTCAACATGCCATTTGTAACACCATTGTACTCTTTCTGAGGGGAGTTTGTGGAGGAATGAGGTAAAATTTTCCAAAATGCATCGGGAGTCTCTCATAAATGAATGCTGACTGGTTGGAATATTTCCAGATGTATTTATGACATCCAAAACACTTTCAAAATTATTCTTGCTTTTGACCGTGAGTTTCTCTCACTGGAGTTCGGATGGAAATGCACCCGCAGCTCCTCCTCATAAATGCACAATTTATCTCCCAACACTTAAATGAGTCTTAGAGTTATATACGACGGTGTTAAAGAGCAGAACACTAAATATAAGGGATAATGTGCAGCCAATCTCTTAATAACACTCACTGTGAGTCAGAGCCAAAGCACACACACACACACACACACACACACACACACACACACACACACTGAGCTTTTAGAGACTCTGAGAAAGAGGTCAAATATAGTGAAATAATGGCTCTGTTCCAAAACATAGTTAGCTGCCTATACAGGCAGCGTCTTAAGACATCATAGGCACTGTCCCGTCATGAAGGTTGTTCCTGTGCAGGCAGGTAGAGTAGCATGATCATGCTTTTTCAAATCAGTCACTCATGAGGTTTCATTACAGCTAGGAAGCTGCCTATGTAGACTGTAGACAGCAAGACAGCTCTCTAGTTTTTGAAACAGAGCCGTAGAAATGGAGATACAGTAAGTGTGCAAAGGACACATTGATCTGTGGACTTCCCACTAGTAATGATGACCAATTTCTCTCTCTGTCTAGCTGGTTTTATTCTCTGGTGAACTGAACATTATGGACAGGCAAGCATGGAATGGGCGTCCGCCCTAAACTGCAGGTGATCTCTCTCTCTCTCTCTCTCTCTGTGTCAGTTTTCAGTGTTATCTTTTTATAAACTTCCCCATCAAATTAAAAGTTTATATCTTTTGTCTTTTAGGGTGAAAATGCCTTTCAGAGTTAGTCCACATTTAATGATGTCATATTCATTCATTTGAGTCCAAACTAACACATTTTATTTGACGATGATGTGCAAAATGACAAAAACACGTATCAAATTTAAACAAATATTCAAATATTTTGAAAAATGAATAAACTACTTACAATTTTGTAAACATGTTTTAAACATGTTACAGTAAAAATGATCTGCAACGTCGTGGCTTTGCTACAGGTAACACATAATTTAAGTGAATTTAAACAGATTGAATACTGTTCACAGGACTCTAGACTCTCATTTAAGGGTTAAACTTCTGCCGCAGAGTCATGTGACACAACAACAAGACGTTGATTTCCTTGAAGTGCTTCCACATGCACTGAGACAACAAAGGTGCCTCTGGTAAGAAATCTCTTTAAGTTTCTTCATTAAAACATGTTTGGGTGTTTTGGGACATTATTCCATCAAAGAAGCCTCCACACACACTACGTCTCCACGGTAACGCACTCCACACACACTACGTCTCCGCGGTAACGCACTCCACACACACTACGTCTCCACGGTAACGCACTCCACACACACTACGTCTCCACGGTAACGCACTCCACACACACTACGTCTCCGCGGTAACGCACTCCACACACACTACGTCTCCACGGTAACGCACTCCACACACACTACGTCTCCACGGTAACGCACTCCACGCACACTACGTCTCCACGGTAATGCACTCCACACACACACTACGTCTCCACGGTAACGCACTCCACACACACTACGTCTCCACGGTAACGCACTCCACACACACTACGTCTCCACGGTAACGCACTCCACACACACTACGTCTCCACGGTAACGCACTCCACACACAGTACGTCTCTGCGGTAACTCACACCACACACACTACGTTTCCGTGGTAACACTCTCCACACACACTACGTCTCCACGCTAACATGCTCCACACATACTACGTCTCAGCGGTAACGTGCTCCTCACACTACTTCTACACGGTAGCACTCCACACACACTACTTCTACACAGTAGCACTCCACACACTACGTCTCCATGGTAACGTGCTCCACACACACTACATCTCCACGGTAACGTGCTCCTCACACTACGTCTCCACAGTAACGCACTCCACAAACACTACGTCTCCACGGTAACGCGCTCAACAATTCGTATGATAAGATGTGCGGATTAACAGTCTTAGATGCAACTGAGATTTGTCCTCCGCCACCCGGAGTGAGGCGAGTCACTACGCCACCACGAGGACGTGGAGCGCATTGCGAATTGGGGAGAAAATGGTAGAAAAAAAAGAAGTTAAAAACATGTTATTTTGAATAACTTTAAACACTAACACATCTGTGCGTCACATCAAACACTGGGCATGTCGATGGGGTTCAAGTGGTAAACAGAACACACAAATTCAAATCTTTTTAAAGAATGAACAAGGCTAGTAAATAATATACAGTGTGTCCACTGATAATGATTTGAGTTGCGCTCCGTGGCGCGGCAGAACTTTGAGCAGTCTCTGGAGTGGTAGGTGGGTGCCACTGACAGATGGCGAGTGGCAGAGTGGCAGCGGCAGTCTGTGTAGTAAGTGGCATGCACTTATTATTTTGGAAACAGAAATTTATTTTGCTATTTTGCATTATTATTCCAATTTTGTGTAAAAACGTCTTAAGTTCTGTTCAAAGAATGTGTTAAGAAGAGATCGCGGTTGATATTAATTCAGGCTCATTCGTCGCATGATCACACACTGCATTTTGTATAATGCACATTCTGAAACATGCAAAAAAATCATCATCGTCGTCAAATTTCACATGCAGAAAATGCTACATGCACATTTACATCCTGTACCAGTAGTGACTGTAGTATGGTAACTACTGTCATTATTTATGATGTGCTGAATGATAGACTCCAGGTTAGAGATCAAGGTTAAACGATAAGTGCCAGCTCTCTGCTCTCTAACTCTTCTCCACTGCTGATTGGCTGAGAGTGTTTTGGAGGCGGGGCTTCCCTGCTGCTGTGTTCATTATGTTTGCTGTCATTTGTTGTGTTGTTTGTTGTGTCTGCAGAGGCGTGTTAGATTAAAAGCCATTTAGCATTCATGTCTCCAAAGGGACGCGCGTGATTAGCATAGCTAATTTAGCTGAAATACTCCAAACTTTATCAACAACACACGGGAGAGCTGCGTGTGTGTTTGTGTGTGTTGGAAGGGCATTGGACTGCCTGTGGGCACAAATTCAGATAAAACACAGCTGCATGTGAGCTTTTGTGGTTTGTGAATTTTGCACCTTTGGTTTTGTTCTGAAAGTGTGCGCATGTTGATTTAGGTGCAAAGTTATCCTCATACTGTAAGTTCACTAAATCTGACAAAACCTCCCTTTGGTGACGTCTTCAAAAGAGTTTTAACCAAATGACACTTTAAGCTCATATGTGCCCTCGGAGCAGATCAAAATGGTCACAATGGACACAAGAATAAGTGTTGTTTGAAAGTTTAGAAGCTCTACTTTATAATGCATGTAGATATTATGACCAAAACTGAACAAGTGCTTTTAAATTTTGCAAACAAATCAGAAGAGTTACATTTTGAAAATGTATAAATATATATAAAAATTGCATTGAACATATTATTTCAATCAGTAAAAACAACTGGTGTGTCATATGTTGTTGGAAAGATCTCAAAGGGTAAAATATAACCAGATTATTTGTTTTACTCACAGATGAAAATATCGTGAGTAACAGCTAAATATATGTCTTTGACTATTATGTTAGTGTTGCTCATATGCCGCTGAACATAAAATATCCCATATCATTATTTAGAGGAGGTGATTATCTTTCAAACGAGTCCACACACAAGATAATCAGATGTATAGATCATTAGATAATCCACATGAAGCACAATGTTACATATGACCACCAGGAGATGGCGCCAAATACATGACACAGACTCAATGATGACTCAAATGGCACAGAATGAATCTCAATGTACATATTATTTAGAGGAGGTGATTATCTTTCAAACGAGTCCACACACAAGGTAATCAGATGTATAGATCATTAGATAATCCACATGACACAGACTCAATGATGACTCAAATGGCACAGAATGAAACTCAATGTACATATTATTTAGAGTCTGTGATTATCTTTCAAACGAGTCCACACACAAGATAATCAGATGTATAGATCATTAGATAATCCACATGAAGCACAATGTTACATATGACCACCAGGAGATGGCGCCAAATACATGATACAGACTCCATGATGACTCAAATGACACAGAATGAAACTCATTCTGTGAAATCTCATGACTAAAATCATGTCTGCATGCTATGCAAACCTTTAGTCATTGTTGTGTTTGCATGTGTAATTAGTTCTTATGTACAATTATTATCTTTTATTTGTTTGGAGATGTTTTTGGACACTACCTGGATGAGGGAGGGGACAAGGGGAGGGAAACATAAATAATTAAAAATGGGGAGGGGTGGGGGGGTACTTCCTGTAACAGTGTAGTACCCCCCCCCCCTAAAAGAGAGGGAAAAGGTCAACGCAGAGCGGCAGTGAGAGAGAGAGAGAGAGAGAGAGAGAGAGAGAGAGAGAGAGAGAGAGAGAGATGAAAAAAAAAACTTACTCGCCGGTTCTCCGATATGCCATAGCTTGTTCCTCGGCCACTCCTCCACCCTCTAACGGACGACAGCCGTGTCTCTCCGGATCAGAAGCAGTCCTCCTGTTCTCGGGGAGCCGAAGGGTCACTCCCGCCCCTGGCAGCGGTTCTCCCGGCTCGCAGTCGGCGGTCTCAGACCCCGCCACGTTTCAGTGGCTGGAAGGAGACTCTCCGCCGCTGGCAGCGGCTCCTCTGCTTTCAGGTGGCTGGGCTCCTCGTCCCCCAGCAGATGGCCGCGGCTGCTCCGTTGGGGTGAATGGTAGTGGCGAGAACTCTACTACGGCGTATCCCTCCTCCTTCATGGATTTCGGCACCAGTGTACAGGGATTTATGGGAAAGGAGGAGGCGAGAACCGGCTTGACAATATAAATAATATTTTAATTATGAACTTAAACAAAAGACACAAACACACATATGAAGGACATGTCCGTAAATGGTCTCTCTCTCCCGCACCATCCTCTGCCGTCATGTAGTGTCATGTAGTTGGTTTTAGCATGATGTCTGGTCCATACTGCAGCTTATTCTGACCAAGAACTGCCCACTTAAACAGGAAGAGTCCATCTGACTGACATTTACCATTTCAGAAGCTGTGATGCTACAATTGTAGACAATAATACAAAAATTTTAAATTTTTGGCGCAGCACTATGTCTATGCATATGGGTGCACAGGAAACAGCTAAAAACATTTTTAGAATTTCTATATGTTAAAAAGCCTTTATTTAAATGTCCTTTACTCTACACTGTTTACTTTGCACACCTATGTGATGTAAAAATCGACATTTCGATTTCTCTAGCTAGCAACGTTGTCCAGTAAATCATTCTTGGACAGTTTTTGAAACTAGTCGTACACAATGGAATTCTAATT
>JAVLUX010000029.1:38957500-38970000 GCA_032164185.1 Moxostoma hubbsi
GGGTACTTAACATGCTCAAAAAATCATAACATTTTGCACGCGCATCAGAGTCGCCGGCCATTAAGGCTTGGCAAACGTTCATACATGGGCGTGTAGAGGGGTCTCCGTAAAGCACATCCCTTTTGAGCTACAGTCACCAAATGTTGTACACGTATAGATCTCATCAAGCCAGACAACATTTGCACTGACAGTCATAAGCTCTGCCCAACAGTAAGTCGGCCATTTTGGATTGTTTGAAAAATGCATGCTCTGGAATTTGAAAAGCTCCTAGGGATCATACCAAATATGGACGACCCATTGCCAAGACTTTGACAATGCTAAATTGGAATGGATTTTTGATATATCGAAAGGTGTTGCTATGGCGACGCAATAAAAAATGGGCAGTGTGCAAAACATCTTTATTCATTGACAATTCACATTTAACGCATCTGCTGAAAAGGCAAGTACAATTATTCACGTGCATGCGCACATCGCCAGTTAACATGATCCCAGGTTGATCCATAACAATGGCACTAATGCCATTAAATATCGAATAAATATCCAAAGAGCGCACTCTGGCAACACACAGGAACCTCAACTGTTCATTCCTTTATTCGTACCCTTCATATTCAATATTTCTTTAGAAGTCATTATTAGTTGCATTGGGATGTGTTTGGAGGTGGTTGCTTTGCTACTATAGCTGTTTATGTTTTTCTTGTATGTCAGTCAAATCTTGTGAAACAGTTGCATATATCAGTGATGCAAGATATATGGAAATTAAAGTTATCTTTCATCGGTTGTGTGCAAATTATTTAAGGTGTTAAAGGAACTGTTTCCATTCGTTTGCTAAATTTGTTGGACTCTTATCAGGCCTGTTCCACTTCCTGAGGACAAAATTACATGCACTTTACTGCATAATTGTGTCACTTGTGGACCATGACTGAAGCAAAAGCTGTATGGTCTCTAGACACGTCTCAAATTCTTGAAGTAGTAAACTGTAATTATGCATTTTAAGAAGAACCTTTAAGGTTTGAGTTAAATGACGGGGTTCTTCAGAGGATGCTATGACATGCACACTTTTGTGATCAGAAGCAGGCTTTTTTATTTGTATTTTTAAAGAGAAAATTGAATAGAACTTTTTTTTATACATCACGTAATTATCTTTGGACTCTGTCTTTTCTTATCCTCTTCTTTGTGTTCTGTCATTGGCTTAATCATGCTCGTATGTCATTGGCAATACTCATGAGTGGCTTTCAAAATTACAGTCATTAGGTCCACCCAACAGGAAGTCGGCCATTTTGGATTGAATGTGCATTTTTGGAAAATTGCAAGCCCTGAACTTTTGAATACTCCTCCTTGGGGATTCATGTGACTGTCACCCAATTTAAGCAACCTTATGCCAAGACATTGAAGATGCTGCAAACAGATTTTTGATGTATCGAACAGTGTTGTCATGGCAAGGAAATGCATTAATGGAAAAAATGGGAAACAGGAAGTGTCTCATTTGTTCTGTGTGCATTGTGTGATTTTTATAAATGCATCTGTATCTTTAGTAATGAGTGCTAATCACATTGATGAAGCTATTATGGGTCATGGTCATAGCCCCACCAACTGGCAGCAAGAAGTATGGCACTTTTAACAGACTTTGAAATAGCCCTCTTATCTTTACAAGTATTTCTTGAAAAATTTGTAGAATAATGTGAAGATACTGCTGATGCAAACTTGTGAAGGAATATTTGATATCTTAAATACTGTTGCCACATTAATTGTTATTATTCATTTCTTCCAATATTTGGGTGTTTTTGAGGCATTTGGCATGTTTAAAATGTCATAAAATTTTGCCAACACATCAGAGTCTTCGGCTATTAGGACTGGGTAAAAGTTCACAAATAGGCGTGTGTGTGTGTGTATGTGGGGGGGGCTCTGTAGTGCCCCCTTTAAAACAGACATGTAACTGGGTCTCCCTAGCACCCCCATTTTCACCTATAGTCACCAAACTTGAAACATAAGTAGTTCTCATCAAGCCGGACAACTTTTATAATTATAGTCATAAGCTCCGCACAACAGGAAGTCGGTCATTTTGGATTTTTTTAATATTGCAGTCTCTGAACTTTTAAATACCTCTCCTAGGGGATTTGTGAGACTGTCACAACATTATGCCAGGACATTGAAGATAATAAATTGTGAACATATTTTTCATATATCAAACGGTGTTGCCATGGCGCGGTGTTAAATTAATGGTGAAAAATGGGAAACAGCAAGTGTCACATATCTACTGTGTGCAATGTGTGATTTAGATAAAAATCGAGTTGTATGGTTAGTCTTGGGGGCTAATCACATGGATGTGACTATTTTGGGTCACGGTCATAGTGCCACCACCTGGAAGCAGGAAGTTACAGTAATACTATAGCATTCATAATGTAAACATGGTTTTATTATATTAATATTGCAGTAATCATGACCGTAGAACCCATTGCTGTTACTTTGTTGTTACTGTGTTGTTACTATGTTGTTACTTTTATTAAAACCACTTTACATAAGAGCATATCAATCTAATTAAATATTAGAGTAATACTATGCGTTAAATTAATGGTGAAAAATGGGAAACAGGAAGTGTTACATATCTTCTGTGGGCAATGTGTGATTTAGATAAAAAATCAAGATGTATAGTTAGTATTGGGGGCTAATCACATGGATGTGCCTATTTTGGGTCACGGTCATAGTGCCACCACCTGGAAGCAGGAAGTTACAGTAATACTATAGCATTCATAATGTAAACATGGTTTTATTATATTAATATTGCAGTAATCATGACCGTAGAACCCATTGCTGTTACTTTGTTGTTACTGTGTTGTTACTATGTTGTTACTTTTATTAAAACCACTTTACATAAGAGCATATCAATCTAATTAAATATTAGAGTAATACTATGCGTTAAATTAATGGTGAAAAATGGGAAACAGGAAGTGTTACATATCTTCTGTGAGCAATGTGTGATTTAGATAAAAAATCAAGATGTATAGTTAGTATTGGGGGCTAATCACATGTATGTAACTATTTTGGGTCACGGTCATAGTGCCACACCTGGAAGCAGGAAGTTACAGTAATACTATAGCATTCATAATGTAAACATGGTTTTATTATATTAATATTGCAGTAATCATGACCGTAGAACCCATTGCTGTTACTTTGTTGTTACTGTGTTGTTACTATGTTGTTACTTTTATTAAAACCACTTTACATAAGAGCATATCAATCTAATTAAATATTAGAGTAATACTATGCGTTAAATTAATGGTGAAAAATGGGAAACAGGAAGTGTTACATATCTTCTGTGGGCAATGTGTGATTTAGATAAAAAATCAAGATGTATAGTTAGTATTGGGGGCTAATCACATGGATGTGCCTATTTTGGGTCACGGTCATAGCGCCAACAACTGGAAGCAGGAAGTGTGGCTTCTACAACAGACTTTAAAATAGTCGTCTTATATTTACACAAATTGCTTAAAAATTGTTTCAAATAATGCCAAATGCATGTGTCCACCTTGCATTATTTTCAGAAAGCCACTAGGTGGTAATCGACCCATAGTGCTTGGGCCCATAATCGCTTCTTGCAGCTATATATTTGTTTTTTCTTCCTCCCTCATTACATTTTCTCTCTCTTTTGAGTCTTTAATGCATTTAAGTCTTTTTCTGCCCTCCTGATATTTCTAACCACCCTCGTCTCTTTCTCTCTCCCTTTTTCTTTCTGTCTCTCTGTAATTACTGTCGCTCTGTGATAGGATTGTTTTTCTCAGGTGAGCGAGCCCAGTTCTCATCACCGTGGGATCAGCTCAACACTAAATTATAACTTCTGCTCCATAACAGAGCCAAGCGAAAGAACCACTGCGCTAAAAAAAGAAAGAGAGAGAGAGAGCGAGCGAGAGAGAGAGAGAGACAAAGTGGCAGAACGAACATCTTAATTGTTTCTATTTGTTTGTTTGGGAGTGTTGTGGGTAATTAGCACATTGTGAGAGAAGCGTGAATAAGTGCGCAAAACTCGTCAGGCGGAAAAAACTTCATATGTTAATTTAGAGTTCAACCCCTGCTGCTGTAAACACACACACCTGCAAAAACTATTTCCACACACTCTGCATGTGTCTGGATCTTGAAGACTCAATTGTTTTTTGTTGTTTTTTTTATACTTAAGCTTATAAAGTAAATGAGACTGAAAGCAACATGAAATCAAAACTGACTCTGTTTACTTTAACTGATGTCTAATAGATCAATTCATGTTTGTCTTCAGTATCTTTCATCAGAGTTGATAAATATGGAATTAACATCTGATAAACATCTTAAAAAGATCAGAGTTCTAAATCATAAACATCTCAAAGACATCTGCTCAATGTCTTATTGACACACGTCTTTTATAGACATATTGCAGATGAGCAACCAACGTCAAAAATACATCTTCCACATATAAACACACTTTAAATAGACGTCTGGATTGTGTACGTGTGATATCAAGGCTGCTTTTCTGACCTCATACACAATATTTACGCTGAAATCGAGAGTTCTTGTGTACAGACTGGATGTGTGACGGAGAGATTCTCCTCTGGAACGTTGCATGTGTTTATTTCCTTCTTTGATCAGGGGAAATTTCCCCGGTCATCACCAAGAGAATTTATGATTTCCCCCATAAAACGTACTTTAGCATTCAGCGTGCATTGTGATTCTAGACAAACGTGCTTCATCTTACATGAATCAACATCTCAACAATACATCAGGTGCAATTATACACAGCGGTGGGCTAAAAATCCATTAATCATGAATAATATCTAAAAAATATAGAGAATGTGTGTTGACTTTGTGGCTTTTGCTCCTTGAATGAGGAAGTATGAACAAAAATCAGATGTTTAGAGTAGAATTGAGCAGACAATATAGAATTTGTTGTGGTAGATGTGTCTGATGATATAGACTTGGTGTGTTAAAACTGAGATATAATGTTGAGAGTTAAGAATGTAAACGTGGTTTGATTATATTAATATTGTAGTAATCATGACCGTAGAACCCATTGCTGTTACTATGTTATTACTGTGTTGTTACTATGTTGTTACTTTTATTCAAACCATAGTTACTTTATATGAGCGTATCAGTCTAATGAAATATTACAGTAATACTATAGTGTTCATGATGTAAACATGGTTTTATTATAGTAATATTGTAGTAATCATGACCGTAGAACCAATTGCTATTACTATGTTATTACTGTGTTGTTACTTTTATTCAAACCATTGTTACTTTACATAAGAGCATATCAGTCCAATGAAATATTACAGTAATACTATTGTATTTATAATGTAAACATGGTTTTATTATAGTAATATTGTAGTAATCATGACCGTAGAATCAATTGCTATTACTATGTTATTACTGTGTTGTTACTATGTTGTTACTATTGTTAAAACCATGATTACTTTCCATTAGACCATTTCACTCTAATTAAACATTAGAGTAAAACTAGAACTCATAAAGTAACCATGGTTTTACTATAGTAATATTGTAGTAAAATAGCAATGACTGAGCTTACTGTCCCATGGGAAGGGGGTCTGGAGACAGCCTATAAGAGGAAGAAGCTAAAATATGCTGATCTAGCCGCAGAGTGCAGGGAAAATGGATGGAGAACTGCCAACTACCCTGTGGAGTTTGGGTGTCGAGGATTTATGGGAACATCAACGCAGCAGCTATTTAGAGGCATTGGTATTGTAGCAGCAGCTTCAAAAAAGTCTGAAGGAGTTGGCAGAGGAAGCTGAGAAAGGGAGTTTATGGCTATGGTTAAGAAGGAAGGACACAAAGTGTGCGGGGGGAGGGGGGGGGGGGGGGGGTTCAGAAGTGGGAAGCTGAGGAATTGGGGACCTGGGTGATATGTGGTGAGGGCTTGTGCTGAGGTAGTATGCCATATGGAACCAGTGGCACTGAGTTACCGAGAGATACGATGCCAGTAGGGCACTGAGTACGCACCTCTGTGCCAGTTGTGCCAGCGGACTGGAGTGTATGATCATATCGAGGTATTATAACATATAGAATCCTGGTTGCAATTCTTTCCTGAGCTTTAAATAGCTTCAGTGTAGCAATGTTTTGTTAGTAGCTCGCAGTGGAGGCACTTACATATTTAAAAGACTAGCTTTAATGTAGTTGAACTACTTTAAGTTATGAGTAGCTTTTAGCTTAAGAAGCTACAGTTTTAAAGCTTCACCAACACTCAGAGTTCATTAGAGTAGAATTGAGCAGATTGAATAGAGTTTGTTGTGGTAGATGTGGGCTGATGAATGGCTGCTGACACTTTTATGACTCTCTGTTTGTTCTTCAGGCCGAGCAGAAAATGGCACTGTCATATAAAACTCAACAGAGCAGAGAGAGACAGAGACACACAGATTTTTCAGCTGAAAAGGAAAAGAACCTGTAACGAACGACAGAAGATGCATTTCCCATTTGCATGGTTACAAATCAGTCATTAAAACACAGCAAGTGAAACAATCACACAGTCAAACGTGTGGGTCTTTTCTGAAGTGTCATTTAAATGTAAAGTTTGCATGTAACGGAAGTTGCGACCGACTTCAGTATCGAGACATATTTCCGAGTTTGACGGAATATGTAGAGGGCGGGGCTTGATTTTATCCGCTGGGCATTGATTCGATCTAGGAATGTTGGCGTTCCATACAGAAATGGAGGCAGATTGTGGAGGACTCGCCAAAGCAATCGTTTCACGGGGAAGAAGTTTGTTTCCAGCAGGCGGAGGAGGATGGGGACGAGCCATTACCTGCTGAGAGTACTAACAGTGTCCTGGACATGGAGGCTCTGGAGCAAGTTCACCCTCCAGGGCATCTCAATGTCGCCCAATGGTAATGCCAATGTTTCATAACTAACTGTTATTTGCTATTACATTTACATTTACATTTCCATTTCTGCATTTGGCAGATGCTTTCATCCAAAGTGACTTACAGAGCACTTATTACAGGGACAATCCCCCCGGAGCAACCTGGAGTTAAGTGTCTTACTCAAGGACACAATGGTGGTAGCTGTGGGGATCGAACCAGCAACCTTCTGATTAACAGTTATGTGCTTTAGCCCACTACCACACACACACACACACTTACAGACACACACACACACACACTACACACACACACACACTTTGCTCAAGGACACAATGGAGGTGACTGTGGGGATCAAACCAGCAACCTTCTGATTAACAGTTATGTGCTTTAGCCCACTACCACACACACACACACACTTACAGACACACACACACTTACAGACACACACACACACTACACACACACACACTTTGCTCAAGGACACAATGGAGGTGACTGTGGGGATCGAACCAGCAACCTTCTGATTAACAGTTATGTGCTTTAGCCCACTACCACACACACACACACACTTACAGACACACACACTTTGCTCAAGGACACAATGGTGGTGACTGTGGGGATCAAACCAGCAACCTTCTGATTACCAGATATGTGCTTTAGCCCACTACCACACACACACTCACAGACACAAACACACACTTACAGACACACACATTTTGCTCAAGGACACAATGGTGGTGACTGTGGGGATCAAACCAGCAACCTTCTGATTACCAGTTCAGTGCTTTAGCCCACTACGCCGCCACCACACCTATTAATACTGAAACCTTGAGTTTAATCCAGCCATCAGGCCCACAACCAGGTTATTTCGGGGACTGGGAAAAGGGTTTTGGGAGAGCCACAACCTAAAACGCACCTCCTCGCTATTTCCGTCTCGTGTCTATTTACTCGCAGACTGTCGGCTGGAGGGGAGGGGCTACAGGATGTTCTGCCCAATTCGTCAAACTGACGTCATCAGAGATGGAATGTCATTCCAGAGGCGAAGCTCACTTTCAGATTTTGATTGAAGATTACGAAGACAAACTGTGTTTTTCTGTGGATTAACTTGCATGGATGAATTATTCACCACAAGACTAGCAATGAGCGCTAACCGCTAACAAAGTACACAGGGTCAACTGAGTGGGTATGAGACGGGGGTATGAGTGAAATAAACAACATGTGACCCGTTCAGAGCTCATGTTTCTCTCACTGACGATAGATTTATACAGCGCCTACATATGCTGAAGACATTAAAACACCTCCTCCGGTCCAACCTGCATCACCTCCAGAAACCCCCAACAGAGAGAGAGAGAGAGAGAGAGACCACTCAGCAGGACAGACGCCTGTCTCTCTGTCTCCGTCCGTCTCATTCACATTCACATGCCGTATCCTCAGTCTGATTTATCTTCAGTAACAGCTGCAGCGACACAATACAAGACATCAAACAGAGAACGAGATGCAAACTACAATAAAGGAGTTATTTACAGCTGATATCAACATCCGTCTCAGGTGATTCGATCTCAGGTGTGCAGCTGGGACAGTCAGTGGGTAGCACTGTCGCCTCACAGCGAGAAGGTCCCGGGTTCGAGTCCCGGCTCAACTAGAGCCCTTCTGTGTGGAGTTTGCATGTTCTCCCGTGTTTGCTCCGGTTTCCTCCTTGTGCTCCGGTTTCCCCCACAAGTCCAAAACTCTAAATTGTCCCGTATGAGTGTGAGTGAGAGTCCCAGCCACTGGGGGTAGCGTAAGGAAGGGCATCTGGTGTAAAACTTGTGCCAAATCAAATATAAATATGTGGACTATCATGAAGCGGACCCTGCACCTACGTGGGACAAACGCTAGTTAAGAGAGAGAGAGAGAGAGAGAGAGAGAGAGAGAGAGAGTGATAGAGAGAGAGAGTGAGTGAGAGAGGGGGGGGCGATTCTATGGTTTCAATATTAGGGGGGCTCCGCCCCGCCCTATGACACGATTCGTTGTATTTCACCCTTTAGCATAGATCGCATTTTTTATATTGTGTTCGCATCATTTAAGAATTCAAAATATTTGATTATTTAGTTTATTATAATATACACTTATAAAGTAATAATAATAATAATAATAATAATAATAATAAGTGAAACATCAAACAATGTTTTTTTACTTTCCATTAATTAACAAAAACATTTCCTTTAAATAGTCATTTATAGAAAATCTAAATAATTACACATTTTCTATAGATTCAAGTTCTGTAAAATTATAATAAATGTGTCATGATTCACTGGTGTTGTGCCTTGTGTTTAGCTCCATCCCTGGACTACATTACCCATAATTCAGTGCGCTCATCACTGCCAGCTGTTCCCAATTGTTCTCACCTGTTTTCCATCACCTGGTTTGTGCTTGTGTGTATAATGCCCTGATGTCTGCTCAGTGTTTGTCAGTTGTTGTGTGTTCATGTTTGTTTTGTTTCCCAGTCCCGAGTGCTGCATTTAGATCCGGCTCTCTTGACTTCCTCCCAAATGTCACCGATAGCTTGGTCATTATTTAGTGAACTCCAGACTTTTACGCCAGCAGGTGGCAACACGTGAACGTCTCAAGTGTCTCATTAAGCCATTAATGATAATGATAAAACTCGTCCTTCACGACCGAAACCAGACCAATTATCCTTTATTAAATCTATGCGTCTACTAAGAGACTTCAAAAGGGCGTTTAAGCATCATAAGCATTTTACCCACAAATGACAACAAGGCATATCATTTTGTGATCTGATGTGCACTGGGCTGGACTGGGAAGAGAAATCGGCCCAGGAGTTGTTGAGCGGGGGGTGTTCGCTAGCCTTCTCTGCATATCGCGCCGCCGTTTTGTGGTCCGTTCTGCATAACGCGGCGGCTCGTTTTAGCTTATCGCATCCCATTCCCCGACCCGCCGGCCCACTCGGTTCTCCCGATGGCCAGTCCGCCCCTGAACGTCCCCAAAATGCGTCGGGCCACCGGGAAAATGGCTGGTATGCCAGATTACCACTTAGCCCTGGTTGTATATGAACATCAAATTCTACAAACAAAAGACAACATTATTAGCTTTAGTTTTAATTTATGTCCTGATATCATTGTGATGTCATTACTCACATTCACTCCACATTAGTTACATTATGTATTTTAATGGATTTTTCCCCTTTTTCTCCCAATTTGGAACGCCCAATTCCCAATGTGCTTTTAAGTCCTCATGGTGGCGTAGTGAATCTCAGTTGCCTCCACGTCTGAGACCGTCAATCCGCACATCTTATCACGTGACTTGTTGAGCGCGTTGCCACGGAGACGTAGCGTGTGTGGAGGCTTCACGCTATTCTCCGCGGCATCTGCGCTCAACTCGCCACACGCCCCACCGAGAGCGAGAACCACATTATAGCGAAGCGGAAACGCCGTCAAAGCAGTCTCGCATCTCAAACAAGTGCAGCGCGTCCGCTTTATATTACACTGTGGTGCTGTTTGCAAAGTCACAGATTTTAAGGGGGGCTGAAGACATCCTAAATAGTGTCTAACAACAGCTGTCAGGTTTATGACTATACTATTAAAACATGAGTGCGTTGCTGATAATGAAAGTAATAATTATGTTGGCGATTACAACGGTGGCTTTGTATGGAGAGTAGCGCATCATTTAATTTTGCACCAAAACATTCAATTGTTTTATGTTTTTAATCACACATTGCTCGGTTTAAGTTGTGTTCTTTGTTTTTATATTTGTCCAATGACAGATAAAATGTATTTCCGTCAATGTTTTTCAAATTTGGTAAATAACAGAAACAATTTCACGCAACTTATGAACAATATAAACAATTCTAAACCTGCAGTTCCCTCAAAACCCCCCCAATAACCCTAATGAATATAAAGCACTCAAACACACACACACACACACACACACTCTCACACACACACTCTCACACACACACACTCACACACACACACACTCATACACACACACACACACAAACACACACTATCACATACACTCTCACACACACACACATACACACACTCACACACACACACACACTCACACACACACAGACACACAGATACACACACTCTCACACACATACACACACACAGACACACAGATACGCACACTCTCACACACACACACACACACACACATACACACTCACACACACACAGACACACAGATACACACACTCTCACACACATACACACTCACACACACACACTCTCTCACACACACACACACACACACACACACTCACACACACACACACACACACACACACTCACACACACACATACATACAAACACTCATACACACACACACACACACACACACGCACACACACTCTCACAAACACACACACTCTCTCTCACACACACACACAAACAGATATTTGGTTTGCCTAATTTATGAATGTGAGGGTCTGTGCTCCTGGTCGCTAGGTAACACAGACTGCATTTGACAGCTTTGTAGATTCACAGGTGTAAATTTTGGAGATTGGATTTTGCTCAGTGTGTGTGTGTGTGTGTGTGTGTGTGTGTGTAATAGTATTATGCTTTGGCTTTCCACAAAAGCTAATAACGGTTTGCAATCTCAACTGTACACATGCCCACGAGATCTGTGTCTCTTTCTCTCTGTTTCTATGGATCCTAAAATGTATTTGTGCACTTGAGTCACACTTTAAAATGCGTGAATGTGTCTCAGACACAAAATATCAAAGCAAGAGTCATTAAGTCAGAGAGATCCACATCATCTCTGAACTTTTGCGATTGTCCACACATCACTTCACAGGCAGGGAATGCAGAAGAAAACCGTTTGGACACATCAGATACATTACAGGCGTTAGGCTCGTTTACAACTGGGACAGGGACACACTTCACCACCTGCAAGGTCATCCCCCAAAACGAGACCAACACCATCCACAGGTAACTGCTAGTGCACACACAGCTTAACCGGGCCTGCGACGAGATCAGACTTCACATTTACATTGTGTTAATGAGGGTTAACATTGCCCCAAATCAACACGTCCTGCCAGAATAGGACTCTGTCGAGAAAGGTAATACACTCTCAAGCGACTGTGCTGCTCCTGTGTCTCTCAATATCAAGATGGGCCAGGACTCAGGTAGAGAGAGACAAAAGAAAGGGTTCGAGCACGGACTGCAATCAGACATTAGACAACCAGAATCCGGACAGTAAAAACAAGAACATTTAACCCCATTATCGGGAGACTGGAAGAAACCTCGAGACATTTTTTTCGGTGGACCCTCAACATCTGGAGATGGACTTTCGGACTTTCACAGAAGGAGACACGCTACGAATTCGTCAGCTAAAACAGGCAGCCGGGGCAATTGCTACATCCTCCCTAGTCTAGGGTTGGGGACAGGGCTGGACTGGTAATCTGGCATACTGGGTAATTTCCCAGTGGGCCGTCGCACTTTGTGGCCAATCGGGGTGGACTGTCCATTGGTAGTACCGAGCGGACCGGTGGGTCATCCGCGTAACGTTCCGAATGGGCCGCGATACACAACAATGAGCCGCCGCGTTATGCAGAACGGACCACAAAACGGCACAGGCGAATATGCTCCCGCTTGACAAGTTTTGGGCCAGTTGCCATGGAAAATCCCGAGCCAATTTCTATTCACCAATCAAGC
>JAVLUX010000029.1:38975000-38985000 GCA_032164185.1 Moxostoma hubbsi
TGGGCAGTGTCATCTACAATCTCGCTGATTCTCTCTCGGTCTCATTCTCTTCTCACAGCAGGCGAACACATTTCACTGCGATTAACTACAGTGAGAGAGGAAGAGCACAAATGAGAAATGAAGTTCAGTCATTTTGAGCAGCTGGGTGAATCCTGTCCAGGTTATTTATCAAAACAAAATTGAAAGAAAGAAACAAGAACAAACAAGATGATTTAAACATTACAAGACTATCTCAAAACAAATTGAGAAATTCAATTGTAAGAAAATAACAATTGTAAGATAACATTGTGGTAGTATTTGTTTCAATTATAGTTTATAGTCTGGACAGGATCATTTTCATTATTACAGTAACAAGAATTAACAAAATATAATGTCTTGCAAAAAAAAAAAAAAAACTTTTAATACTAATATTTGTTTTATCTGTATGCAAAATTTTATTGTTTATTTTTCTTTAGATTTTGGTGTAAAATGTGAACTGTGTTCATGAAAATGTAGAAAATGTTCACCACAGAGAGAATGTGATTGTAAATATTCCTTATAGACATGGTGGAACACACACACACACACACACTCACACACACACACTCTCTCTCTCTCTCACACACACACACACACAGCACACATACACACTCACACACACACTCACACAGCACACATTCACTCACACACACACACACACACACACACACTCACACAGCACACATTCATTCACTCACACACACACTCACAGCACACATACACACTCACTCACACACTCAAACACACACACATACACACACACACTCAAACACACACACACAGCATACATACACACACAAACACACTCACACACACAGCACACATACACACTCACACACTCAAACACACACACACACACACACACACTCACACACACACATTCACTCACACACACACACTCACACACACACACTCTCTCTCTCACACACACACACACACACACAGCACACATACACACTCACACACACACTCACACAGCACACATTCACTCACACACACACACTCACACAGCACACATTCACTCACACACACACTCACAGCACACATACACACTCACTCACACACTCAAACACACACACATACACACACACACTCAAACACACACACACAGCATACATACACACACACACACAAACACACTCACACACACAGCACACATACACACTCACACACTCAAACACACACACACACACACACACACTCACTAAGCACACACTCACTAAGCACACATTCACTCACACACACACACACACTCACACAGCACACATTCACTCACACACACACACACACACACACACACACACTCACACAAACACACACAGCACACACACACATTCTCATACACACTCACACACATACACACACATCACACATACACACACACACACACACACACACACACTCAAACACACACACACACTCACACTCACACACTCACACACACACACACACACACACACAGCACACACACACAGCACACATACACACTCACACACTCAAACACACACACACACACACACACTCACAAAGCACACATTCACTCACACACACACACACAGCACACATACACATGCACACACACACACACACACACACACACACATACACTCACATACACTCACACACACACACATTCACTTACAAAAACTCACACATACAAACAACACAACATCAACCGTCATTTGGCGGTGATGTCACCACAATACTTGAGCCAGGCTATTTGCACCTTGAGGCCACGTGAAATGTCGAAAGCCCACTGGCAGGTCGTCACGGGGCAAACCCAGATGCCACGGGTCAACTGACTGAGATGACTGGCTGATGGACCACCTGTGCCCCCTACAGTGCCAACTTGCTGTGCTTTAGCCCTCCGGCGCGCCGCTCATTGTGGTGAGCGCCGATCGTCCACCCTCCGTAGTTGTTGGATAATGTGGGAGCAAGAGGACATCCCTGTCGCACCCCAGGGACTACAGGGAATGGCTCTGACTCCCAGCCACGTAGTTTTAACCGGGCCCGCTCACCATCATGAAGGTCCTTAATGATCATGAGCAGAGAGACAACTCAGAGCCCAGGCCTACTGATGGTATCATAGGCCTTGACCAGGTCAATAAAGCTGAGATGTAGGTCTTTTTGTAATTCCCTACACCTCTGCTGTAGCAGATGGACAGAAAATATGGCATCTGTGCAGGACCGCCCTTTCCTGAAACAGCTTTGGGGCTCTGCAAGCCTCTCCTCACCGTACCTAGCGATGCGATATTGAATAATCCTTGCTAGGAACATTCCCGGATCTCTGAGGAGTGAGATGCCTCTGTAGTTGTTACAGTCTGTGCGGTCCCCCTTCTTAAAGAGAGGGACCACCAGGGCATCCTTCCAATCCTGTGGAACCTGTCCAGTGGTCCAGACTGTTATGATGTCATGTAGGGCAGTCTGTGCACAAACGCCACCCTCCCTCAGCAATTTGCCTGGGAGATCATCTCTGCCCGACGCCTTTCCCGGTCTCAGACTCTGGATTGCTTTCAGTACTTCCTCAACAGATGTCACCTCAGCCAACCACTAACAGGGGGTGACTTCTTCCTCCAATATAAGCACCGCAGCCTCGTCGGGTCATCCCCGCTTTGACCTACATTATTTTCCTGGCTGAGGGATTTCCCCTCCCTAGGACCTCACAGAAATGCTCAGAATATCTGAAAACCTGTTCCTGGGGGTCGGAGATTGGATCACCGTTCTTTTCCCTAATGAGGGTAATAGGTGTGGTGCTTCAGGTTACTTTTTTGATGTAATTAAAGAGTGATCCACCGATCCTTGCAGCACCTCACGGCTCTCCAAACCTCTGAGTGAAGGTTGCGGTAAGCCTCCATATTCTCCGACGTGGGATGCTGTAGCCAATGAGAGTGGGCCTGATGCTTTTTCTCAGCCAGCTTGAACACCTCCTCTGTCAGCCAGGGTCTCTGGGGAGGTCTGGACCATGTACCAAAAGCATCCATTGCAGCTGTATGAGCCACAGTCCTAAACCTCGCCCATTTCTCCTCGACATATGTAGGATTGGGGGACGATGTCAAACCCAGTCACAGGCAATGATGAAATTCTCGCTTGCAACTTTCATCAGCTAGATGAGACAGGTCAAGTGTTTGAATGTGGACCTGGGTGTACACCCACCCCCGGAGTCAGATCAGCTCCATGGTAAGTCCTGGTGCCAAGGACATGTGCCCGCAGCCGCTGTTCCATCGCTATGTAGTCCAGCAGATGTTCTTGCTTGGACCTGCAATGCATCCATGATGTGGTGTGGTTGCGCCGATGCCGGAACAGCGTGTTGGTAATTACAAGCCCATGGGCTGCACAAAAATCTAGCAGCCTCCTGCCGTTGTTATTGCCCATGCCTTCCAATCACTCCAGACCAGGTGCCAGCATCATGGCCAACTCGGGCATTGAAGTCACCCAACAAGATGACTCTATCCCAAGGGGCCACTTTAGCCAGCACCTGTGACAGGAGGTCATAGAAGGCATCTGACTCATCGGTCTTGCCTGCATCCCTCCATCGATGTTCATCTTCAGTGGGGGCATAAGTAACCAAGACCACCACTCCTCGCCTCTGATTGATGGGAAGGCAAGCCCAAAATATCCTGGGGCTTACACCTTACCGTCACACTCCCACACCCCCCTTCTTTCTTTTGTTCAGAAGAAGAGCCACTCCCTGTTGTTTGTCAGTCTCCTGCCCCAAGTAGAGGACAGTCCACCCCTCATAATGGCAGGAGCTAGAGCCGGTCCACCGGACTTCCTGAATACCACAGAGATCCAGGCGGTACCGGTCCAGCTCCCGACAGAGGACTGGCAGCCTCTCCACCGCAGTGAGCATTCTAACACACACACATACACATACACACACACGCACACACACACACACACACACACACACACACACACACACACACACACACACACACATTTGGGCAGAGACCAGGGCAGTTATCTCTGGGTCACACATTCATCCTGTCCTATTACGATGGAACTGCTGTGTAATAGACCAATTCATCAGTGTCACACACACACACACACACACACACACACACACACACAGTTGTGAGTGTGTGTTCTCTCAAGCTTAAAAATACACTCACACACTACATATATGAAGACTGTGGGTCCAGGGTGTGAATTACACAATGACCTGCAGGGGGTCAGAACATGGTGGGGGTTTTCTTAATTGGGGATTCTGATATTGTAATTGATAACATACTTTATGTACTTGTAACGTGCATTAATTATTTTCATGTATTTGTTCATCTTGATTAATGTTCATTTATAAATATACTATTGGTCATTGTTAGTTTGTGTTAGTTCTTAATAATCTTACATCATGTTACTTTAACATTAATAATGAATTAAATGATGTCAAAAGCTGGACATTTTTTCCAAACGTGGGTTTTTTATTAAGTGGTCCCACCAACTATTTCCATCAGATTATATCATTAATTTAGGTATGTCATCCACGTAATAAATGTGACATTGAGACGTGACATTTTTTTTCATCAGTAGCTTAGTAACATGTTAATGTCAAGCTCTATTAAAATCAATAGAGTGCAACAGTTCCCGATCACCTTTTCAGCCATCAAGTATTTTTCCCATTTCATAAAATCCTTTATAAATCAGTTGTAAGTTATGAACTAAACCAACCAGCTCTGAGGTGAATCACAACATTACAAGATTTGATTTGAAGCTACTATTAAATAATAAAGTAATAAAGATAGAAGATTGTGTACTTACCATCCTTAATGATGGAGTGAACTACAATCCCATGAAGCATTGCGAGCGATGTAATCGACAATAGAAATATACAAAACTATTGATTTAAAGTTGTTGATTATAAGTTTAGAAACAATATATTTGAATTTCATTTCAAAATATTCAGCTATGTATAAATACATAAGCAGTCTGAAAGTGCAGTGACTGTGTTGCGTTATTCACAGTGTGTCACAGGAGTGGGCGGAGCTCTTTTGGCATGATTCTCTGATTGGTGGATCTCTCTTCATGATCACTGGTATTGTAGTTCTTCAACAGGAATTAATTAAATTTAATGAAGTAGAAGTAATGTGCACTGATGGCTTCAACAGATGCATATACCATCAATTAACAACCTTGGCACTCCCTTTATTTAAGCTGTTACTATATGATCTAAATTTGAGTCACTTCAGTTAAAATGAATAAGTAGAAACAACAATGTTTAAGTAGCAAACTTGAGTTAAGTCTACTTGCATCTAGTTATCTTAACTGAAATAGGTACAGTGGCAAAAAAAAATGTAAGTGAACCCATGGATTTAATAAAAGGTCGATCCTCCTTTGGCAGCAATAACCTCAATCAAGCCTTTCTGATAGATGCGGATTAGACCTGCACAATGTGCTTATGCCAACAACACGCAATTATAATCTTTCATGTCTTTATTGAACATTCACAGTGCTGTGGAAAAAGTAACTGAACCCTTGGATTTAATAACTGATCGATTCTCCTTTGGCAGAAATAACCTCAATCAAGCCTTTCCGGTAGAGGTGGACTAGACCTGTACAGCGTTCAGAAGGAATTTTGGACCATTCTTCCTACAGAACTGCTTCAGATCAGACATATTCTTAGGATGTCTGGTGAGAACGGCTCTCTTAAGGTCATTCTACAGCATCTCTATTGGGTTACGGTCTGGATTTGTTTTTTTAAGCCATTCTGTAGTGGATTTAGTTCGATGTTTAGAGTCATTGTCCTGCGGCATCACCCAACTTCTACTGAGCTTCTGCTGGCACACACCCTGACATTATCCTGTAGGACATCTTGATAAACTTGGGTATTCATTTTCCCCTAGTTGCTGGCAAGCGGTCCAGACCCCGAAGCAGCAAAGCAGCCCAAAATCGTGATGCTCCCTCCACTGTACTTCACCGTTGGGATGATGAATTCATGTTGGTAAGCGGTGCCCTTTTATGCCATACGTAGTGCTGCGTGTTCTTCCCAAACAATTCAACCTTAGTTTCATCAGTCCACAAAACATTTTCCCAGTACAAACATGATCTCTTCGAGATAACTCTGTAACCCTTTTCAGCTTTTTGCAAAGCAACGATTCTTGATTGTAGGTCTTCTAAAATCTCTTTTTTGTGAGGCATGGTCCACGTCAGCAGACGCGTCTTGTGAATAGCAAACTCAAAATGTTTGAGTGCTTTTTATAAGTCGAAGTAGCTCAAACCCACACCTCCAATCTCATTTCATGAACTCGATGCATCTCTTAATTAGCTTTGGTTGCCGTCATTAGCCTAGGGGTTCACATACTTTTTCCAACCTACACTGTGAATGTTTGAATGATGTATTCAATATGTACAAGAACAACACAATCATTTGTGTGTGATGAGTTGATTGTGTTTTTTCATTATTGTAACTTAGATAAGGCAAATTTATACATAAATGTAGGTAATTCCAAAGGGTTCCCATACTTTTTCTTGCCACTGTAGATTCATTCTATATGAACACCAAGTTAAGTGAACTTAGTTACACAAGTTTTGCAGATGTCATTACTCCGTTCGACAGAATAAATTCAACTTATTAGTGTTTTCAGTGTAGGTCTATCTTCAGAAAAGCGTTTTAAGTTATCGTTAAAAATCTACTCGCTTATCTCTCGCTTCTTCTGGCATCAAGAATGCAGATTATTCCTTAAATTGTTGCCTATGTTGAGTATTCAAAGCAGTCACTTATGAGGTACCATTTTCAGTGTGCTGCCTCAAGGGACAGCTGTCTATGTAGGCAGTAGACAGCAAGACAGCACATGAGGTTTTGGATTGGAGCCTCTCTCAGTCTCTCTCTCTTCACTTGTTTTTCATTCTCTGGTGAGCACATGGTTCAGTGAACTCAACCCAAGAGAGAGAAACTCTACAGGCTGTCTGATTCCACACACACACACACACAAAAACACACGCACACGCTGCCCCCTGTCCTGCTGGCTAAATATCAGTCCTGTGAGGCATTCGTTCGAAACGCTTTAGAGATGGAGTGATAAAATCCAGAGTTCTGAAAGTGAGAGAGAGAGAGAGAGAGAGAGAGAGTTCTCCGTGTTTTTCCGTGTCTCAGTGGGATGGAGACTAAAGGTAAACATCAGCTACGCGTCAGGGAGAAAAACACACTCATTTATTTTTCATCTTTTCATTTTTCATCGTCCTCATTCAATTATCCATTTGCTGTCACTGCTGGAAAACACATTGAGTGATTTTCAGCTGAGTGAGTTTGCCGGAAGGATTCGGCTTCTAGAAGATTCACAGACATGTGGCCAAATGTCAGTGTACATACAGCTTTGCTTCATGAAATAAGTAGACTGACAGTCGTATAAAGATGTGTTTAAGAGGTTTTCGTTAAAATAATACTGTAGTTCAACCAAAAAAATATATATAATTCTGTCATCATTTAATCACCCTCATGTTGTTACAAACCCGTATGCCTTTCTATCTTCTGTAGAACTTATAGCTGATACGTGACCGCTGTGCTTTCAATACACCTCAAAATGTATTTCCAGTTTTTAGTCTCTCTCTCCCTCGAGATGAACAATCCACATACACACACACACACACACACACACACACTTAATGTGTCCAATAATATTGATCATTCTAATCATTCTGCAGATATACTGGCTTTCCCCTGCTGCTGATAAAGTCTTTCTGTGGGTCTCAGTGACAATATACGACAAATTGTGCTGTAAATATCCTGCATGAGAGCAAGAAAATGAAACACAGCCGGTTGTCATCATATTTCCTCTTGATTGTGTTGGTTTTCTTGTGCAATGATTAATATGTTTGGAATGAATATGAGACATATGAATTCAAGTTTCTCTGAGTTGCGCATGAAAAATGTTCGACAGAACTTTTTAGGGGCCGAGCTCTGAAGGTGCATAAGCACCTATTGTATCTGTAAGTATTATTATTATTATTATTATTATTATTATTATTATTATTCCTCTCAGCGTGTCTATGGCCGCCCATAGACCCGTACATAGGAAAGTGATGTCATTTGGCACAATGATAGAAGACACTCGGCACTGTAAACGAGCCAATTTGTATGTCTCTAACTCCAACTCTCTAGCGCCACCAACTGTTTAAATTTGCACTTATGTTTATGCTGATAACTTTTGAACCATGAGGCCTAGAATCAAAATTCCTTGGCTCTTGCCGAGTCGACTGCATACCCAGTGCCGGAGCTCGGGGGTGGGCAGGAGTGGCCATGGCCACCATGGACCACCTGGCCACCCCATTGGCCACCCCACTCACAATTGCTGTTTTAGTCATTTCTTTGGTCTTTTTTTGGCACAATTTAGTTCTTTTGAGGTGAAATCATCTCTTTACAAATGTACAAACTTAACAAGGTCGCTGCACCTCTCCGTCCCGGGTGTTATTGTATCCACTCAACCCCCACAGTCCGACGATATAAAAATGCTGCCCGAACATTTCTGTGCCACCACAGACTGATCGCTTCCCCCTGCCTGGCCACCCCGTTGAAAATCTCCTGGCTCCGCCCCTGTTCATATCACCTAAAAAGTTATCAAAAGCTTTTCGATAGACCAAACTGTTCTTGAACAGCGCTTCAACGAATTCGATGGCGAGCACGCCATATGATAAATGCCTATTTTTGCTTATACCGTCTAGATAGTTTGCCCTTATATGACTATGCAAAGGTATTGAGAAGGCTGCTTTCTTAAATATTTTTATCTAACAATATTTGACATTATTATTATACTTTGTCAACCAATTCTAGAAATGAACACCGAATAAATAAATATATTAAATAGCTAAATAATCGTCAGTACTGTTTAGCATCAGTCATATGTTGACTATATTAATACTGCCAGTACCGCTTGCACAGGGGGCGACAAAAGGCACATATGCCTCCTTCGCCACGCAGAGGGGTTTGCACGCGGGCAATAGCAAGAGAGTGGACAAACCATTTGCGCGACCCAACTTGGTGCCAAGCACGTCTCTAAACTTGCCGTTGTGTTGTTCGCTCCATGGCGTGAATGATAGGGGTTTGATCTCTCGCTGGCTGGCAGAAGCTGGCACTGACAGATCACATGTGTCAGTCCTCTTTCCATTTGTATCACTTTTTTCTCAAATTTTATTTGCAAAGCATAGGATACTATAAATGTAGAGTTATTCATATTTTCTTAGCATTAATACCTTCACACCGAGTTGACACAGAATTCATCAGGTCCATTTCTGCTTGTGCGATATTCCTTTCAAACTGGAAGAAAGCTTCGAATGTTGCCCTCTCTTTCACTCTCGCTCCAGGGAATTACATTTCTGTATTATTATAGACTTATACATTAATACTTCTTTATGGACTTTACTTGCGATTAGAGTGGTGAAATTACCGAATGGGCAGAAAGGCTGCTGGTCAGTCCAACAAAGCCGCTGATGTGTAAAAGATGTACGAAGCCCACAGTGCGGAGAATCACAGCATGTGGAGACTCATGTTACTCTCCACGATCCACACACAACTCACCACACGCCCCATTGAGAGAACCACTAATCACCACCACGAGGAGGTTACCCCATGTGACTCCACCCTCCCTAGTAACCGGGCCAATTTGGTTACCCCATGTGACTCTACCCTCCCTAGCAACCGGCACAATTTGGTTACCCCATGTGACTCTACCCTCCCTAGCAACCGGCACAATTTGGTTACCCCATGTGACTCTACCCTCCCTAGTAACTGGCCAATTTGGTTACCCCATGTGACTCTACCCTCCCTAACAACTGGGACAATTTGGTTACCCCATGTGACTCTACCCTCCCTAGCAACCGGGACAATTTGGTTACCCCATGTGACTCTACCCTCCCTAGCAACCAGGCCAATTTGGTTGCTAAGGAGACCTGACTGGAGTCACTCACCACACGCCACATTGAGAGCGAGAACCACTAATCACCACCACGAGGAGGTTACCCCATGTGACTCTACCCTCCCTAGCAACCGGGC
>JAVLUX010000029.1:38990000-39007500 GCA_032164185.1 Moxostoma hubbsi
ATGTGGCGAAGACGTCTGCCGTCAGTGAGGTGTCAGTCGATGGAGGGGGCGGACAGAGAAGTGTGTTGAATGTTCTAATTAAGCTGCCTTGTCTGTGGTGCTGTTGATCTTGTTCTAGTAAATAGGAAGTTTTTGCATATTTAATGTTAAATGTCATGTGGGCAGCTGTGGCTCAGGTGGTAGAGCGGGTTCTCCACTAATCCCAGGGTTAGCGGTTTGATTCCCGGCCCCCATGACTCCACATGCCAAAGTGTCCTTGTCTATAGATGGGAGAGTCATGTTGAATTGAACAAAGTAGTGATTAGAGACATGTGAAGGAGTAACAAGAATATTTGCATTGGTACAGTTGTGTAAGAATGAGGTCCAGCTGGTTGCCCAATCTGTGAGTTGCTGTAGTGCTAGTCTTTCCAAGTCAAACAAGGCCAGAAGAGCATGAAGTTCAGTGGCCTGGGGCTTGTCTTGGTGTATGTTGGTGCCATAAGTGGCCTGCCAACCTCCGGAAGGAGGACAGTAGGACATCCAACTCCTCGAGATAGTTTGCCAGTGGACCTGGAGGTCGAGAGATGACCACAACTTGGAATTTTATGGGTTGCATTGTAGTGATAGCATGGAGTTCAAAGAAGTACTGTTGCATGGAGAGGAGTGTGGTGAAAATGTCCAGTTGTTTGGAATGAGCAAACCTGTTCCCCTACCCCTACCGTTGTGTCGAGGGGTGTGAGAGGAGGAGAACCTATTAAGAGAGAGCAGCAGGTGTTCAGCTGTATCCTCTTTACATATCCATGTTTCTATCAGTGCAAGGATGCTGTGTGGACTTGTGTGGCGAAGGCTGGAATGAAGTCAGCTCCAGAGTCCCACTGAGAGAGCGGAGCAGGTGCAGAAGTGCAAAGTGGCTGTCGGTTGTGTGGGTTATTACACTTATAATCTCAAATCAGATCGAAATATTACTCACATTAAATTAGAAATAAAAACGTTTTATGTTTCACTATTTAACAAGTGTTTCTAAGCTTTCTGTCTCTGTCTCTCTGGCGAGGCGGTCACACTGATTCGCTCTGAATTGTGTCTTTACTCTATTTCAGTCGCTCTTCACACTGATTTCACTCCATTCATCTGCCTCTTCACACACAGTTATGTTTCTTCTCTCTTTTTTAATTTCTTTCTCCTCTGAAGCATCTGTCACACATAAATGCATGCTCAGACACACAGACATACACACACACACACACACACACACACACTCACACACTCACACACACACACACTCACTCACACGCACACTCACACACACACACACACTCACTCTCACACACACACTCACACACACAAACACACTCTCACTCACATGCACACTCACACACACACAAACAAAAAACAAACACACACACACAAAACAAACAAACAAACATACACACATAAACAAACAAACAAACAAACACACACAGTTTTGTTTCTACTCTCTTTTTTATTTATTTCTCCTCTGAAGCATTTGACACACCTAAATGCATGCTCAGACACACACACACAAACACACATGAAACACATACACACACACACAGTTTTGTTTCTACTTTCTTTTTTAATTTCTTTCTCCTCTGAAGAATCTGACTCACATAAATGCATGCTCAGACACACACACACACACACACACACACACATTTTCTCCCTCTATTTTCTTTCTCCATAACAAAACATCTGTCACACCTTTCTCTCTCTCTCTCCTTTCTGTCTTTCATTTTCTCTCTGGGTTTCAGTTTTGGTCTTAAATGTGATTTCAGAGCCAAAGTTAAAATGTCCCCACAGAAACATAAACCACTTAAAGAAAGAGAGATGGAGAGAGTTAGACAGTCAGAGAGTGAGAGAGGCCGATACATTCACAGTATAGACGCGAGTCAGCGTAGAAACCATATTTGATCTGATGTAAATCAAAACAAGGTTTTGAGGGATAGATGTACAGTATAAAGTCATAAAGTCAACATGATTAATGAGGCAGACCTACAACAGAAGCCTGAAATAATGACTAAATGTTTATTTGACAGTTGGTTGATAAATATTCCGGGTTCAATAGAAGATAAGCTCAATCGACAACATTTGTGGCTAAATATTGTTGTTGTCCTAACTTTGTAAACGTTTCTCCATCCCAATATACAGATGTGAACTGTAGGTGGCGCTCTAACACATTCCATCACAATATACAGATGTGAACTGTAGGTGGCGCTCTAACACATTCCATCACAATACACAGATGTGAACTGTAGGTGGCGCTCTAACACATTCCATCACAATACACAGATGTGAACTGTAGGTGGAGCTCTAACACATTCCATCTCAATACACAGATGTGAACTGTAGGTGGCGCTCTAACACATTCCATCACAATACACAGATGTGAACTGTAGGTGGCGCTCTAACACATTCCATCACAATACACAGATGTGAACTGTAGGTGGCGCTCTAACACATTCCATCACAATACACAGATGTGAACTGTAGGTGGCGCTCTAACACATTCCATCACAATACACAGATGTGAACTGTAGGTGGCGCTCTAACACATTCATCACAATATACAGATGTGAACTGTAGGTGGCGCTCTAACGCATTCCATCACAATACACAGATGTGAACTGTAGGTGGCGCTCTAACACATTCATCGCAATATAAAGATGTGAACTGTAGGTGGCGCTCTAACGCATTCCATCACAATACACAGATGTGAACTGTAGGTGGCGCTCTAACACATTCATCACAATATACAGATGTGAACTGTAGGTTGCGCTCTAACACATTCATCGCAATACACAGATGTGAACTGTAGGTGGCGCTCTAACGCATTCCATCCCAATACACAGATGTGAACTGTAGGTGGTGCTCTAACACATTCCATCCCAATACACAGATGTGAACTGTAGGTGGCGCTCTAACACATTCCATCACAATACACAGATGTGAACTGTAGGTGGCGCTCTAACACATTCCATCACAATACACAGATGTGAACTGTAGGTGGCGCTCTAACGCATTCCATCACAATATACAGATGTGAACTGTAGGTGGCGCTCTAACGCATTTCATCCCAATACACAGATGTGAACTGTAGGTGGTGCTCTAACGCATTCCATCCCAATACACAGATGTGAACTGTAGGTGGCGCTCTAACGCATTCCATCACAATACAGAGATGTGAACTGTAGGGGGCGCTCTAACGCATTCCATCCCAATACACAGATGTGAACTGTAGGTGGCGCTCTAACGCATTCCATCCCAATACACAGATGTGAACTGTAGGTGGTGCTGTAACGCATTCCATCCCAATACACAGATGTGAACTGTAGGTGGCGCTCTAACACATTCCATCCCAATACACAGATGTGAACTGTAGGTGGCGCTCTAACGCATTCCATCACAATACACAGATGTGAACTGTAGGTGGCGCTCTAACGCATTCCATCCCAATACACAGATGTGAACTGTAGGTGGCGCTCTAACACATTCCATCACAATACACAGATGTGAACTGTAGGTGGCGCTCTAACACATTCCATCCCAATACACAGATGTGAACTGTAGGTGGCGCTCTAACGCATTCCATCACAATACACAGATGTGAACTGTAGGGGGCGCTCTAACGCATTCCATCCCAATACACAGATGTGAACTGTAGGTGGCGCTCTAACGCATTCCATCCCAATACACAGATGTGAACTGTAGGTGGCGCTCTAACGCATTCCATCCCAATACACAGATGTGAACTGTAGGTGGCGCTCTAACACATTCCATCCCAATACACAGATGTGAACTGTAGGTGGCGCTCTAACACATTCCATCCCAATACACAGATGTGAACTGTAGGTGGCGCTCTAACGCATTCCATCCCAATGCACAGATGTGAACTGTAGGTGGCGCTCTAACACATTCCATCGCAATATACAGATGTGAACTGTAGGTGGCGCTCTAACGCATTCCATCCCAATGCACAGATGTGAACTGTAGGTGGCGCTCTAACGCATTCCATCCCAATATACAGATGTGAACTGTAGGTGGCGCTCTAACGCATTCCATCACAATACACAGATGTGAACTGTAGGTGGCGCTCTAACGCATTCCATCACAATACACAGATGTGAACTGTAGGTGGCGCTCTAACACATTCCATCACAATACACAGATGTGAACTGTAGGTGGCGCTCTAACACATTTTACCCCTCACAGATGTGCTCGTCCATAGACATTCAGTCTAATGTTCAGTTCAAGCAACACCCTCATTATTTCATTGAATATTTCGGCCTCTGAGTGGACTACAAGCTCAGTCTAGGGGTCATTAGAAAGCTGAGATCCTCCCCTTTTCTATGATGTATGATATTTATCATTGGATTAGTCACACAAGCAAGCTCACAGACAAGTAAACAATGGCTCATTTTTTGTGAAAACTTCCTAATGTAAAGTTTTATGTTTAAATTTGATGACTTACAGAAATAAAATTTAACTGTGATTCTTTTGACAATCTTTTGAGCTGTGGTATTATGGAAACAAAACAACAAAATATATAAAGTCACATTCCTGAGAATGAGAGCTTTCATTTGATATATGACATGACCATATATGACCGCTAGGGGGCGCTGTCATTTTGCGGTGAGAATATTTTGAGGCCTTATATAATTATTTTAAGAACATATATACAGAAGTGATGTTTATCTCTAAAAATACCAAATTCTACATATAATACATATATTAGTTTTTTCGCGATATTGTGTCAATGAGAGTGAGTAAATTCGTTTTTCTTGTGAATTATTAATTTTTCATGAAATTCATTTATAATTAAATACATTTTCTTTCATTTAATTTTCATTCAATCAAATAGCCTGTGCCTACGTGATGTCATCCAGAAAGGAAAGTTGTTTCAGAGGTGGAGCACGTTTTTAATTTTGTTGAAAGTCTTTAAAACGAATGTTTTTTTTCTTCTTTGGATTAATGTGCACTGACAAATCGGTCACAATATGACCAGGAACATGTATTAAGAAAGTAAACAGTCAATTTTGACTTCATGTTGACTTTAAGTCACTTTAGAGTGTTTAAAGATGTACTGTCAATGATACACCACAGTAAAACATCTTGAACAGACTGAACATCCATCACAGCCTCGTTTACATTCACATCAAATTAAATAAGCCGTCTACCCCTGACCAAAGTCCATTCAGACTCACATGCTTGACTGTAATATTTAATAGATTCATTAATTCAGTTTTAACTATCAACATCAATCTGTTTACTATCAAAAGTGAAACAAACTAATAAACGAAGGAATTCATCATTATTATGAGGTTAATTTAGAGGCTAATCACCCAATAAACTGGACTTTGTGTGTGTGTGTGTAGTTGTGTGTGTGTGTGTGTGTGTGTGTGTGTGAGTGTGTGCGTGTATCTGTGTGTGTATGTATGTGTGTGTGTGTGTGTGTGTGTGTGTGTGTGTGTGTGTATCTGTGTGTGTGAGTGCGTGAGTGTGTGAGTGCGTGAGTGTGTGTGTGTGTGTATGTGTTTGTATCTGTGTGTGTATGTGTGTGTGTGTGTGTGTGTGTGTGTATCTGTGTGTGTGTGTGTGTGAGTGTGTGCGTGAATCTGTGTGTGTATGTATGTGTGTGTGTGTGTGTATCTGTGTGTCTGTGTGTATGTGTGAGTGCGTGAGTGTGTGTGTCTCTGTGTGTGAGTGTGTGTTTGTGTCTGTGTGTGAGAGTGTGTGCGGGAATCTGTGTGTGTGTGTGTGTGTGTGTGTGTGTGTCTCTGTGTGTGAGAGTGTGTTTGTGTCTATGTGTGTGTGTGTGTGTGTGAGTGTGTTCACCCTCACTGTGTCCAATATCAGACCCCCATAGTGACCCTGATGGGAAATCACGGCTGAAGCCAGTCAACACACACACACACACACACACACACACACACACACACACACACACTTTATGGCTGTTTTGTGTGGGGTCTAGTCTCTGCATGCATTTCAAGAGAGTAAATATTCCTTTCTGCACCTCTTCATCTCAGCCCCTGCTGATTTGTACCTGGGGTGTACCCGGTCTGCAACTATGTTTAGGTAAGTGGCATGTGTAAAATTGATGCTGAACCTTAAAATTGAACCTTGACCCAAGGTTTCCCAGCAGAACATTGCCCAGAGCATCACATTCCCTCCACCAGCTTGTCGTCTTCCCACAATGCATCCTGGTGCCATCACCTCCCCAGGTAAACATCTACATGTACACAGCCGCCCACATGATGTAAAAGAAAAAGGGACGACCTTCTTCCACTGCGCCAAGGTCCTGTTCCGACGCTCGCGTGCCAGTTGTATACACTTTCGACGGTGGACAGGGGTCAGTGTTAGATGATCAGTGTTATTTGCTTCACCTGTGACTGCTCATAATGGTTTGGCTCATCAGTGTAAATAATAATATAAGTAACTGAACTTCTATATTTAATTTGAATTGAATAAGAATGATGTTGATTGAAAGTCAAGTTTTATTACACACGTTTAACAACTCATACTGATTTAAGTCAACTTTATGTTCAAAGACAAAAGATCATGAAAGCATGACATTTTCATTTCAATAAAAGCTAAATTTAGGTAAATTTAGAAATGTAATGGCAATGCATGGGGACATGCAAATTGTCTGATATGCTAATATATATATATATATGGATGTTCTTTTGCATTACACACAAGAGTTAAATCAATCAAATAATGGGATGAAGTTCAGTATTGCACACATACACAAAACAAATCACAAATATTCATAAACACAAACTGCATCCATCGTCCCACCTCTAAAAATAAGATATTAAACATAATAATAATTACACATTGATGTTGTGTCAGAGCGTGTGGTGATCGTCTCCAGAGAGAAAATAATACTCAATCACAACTGTCTCTGATTCGCACACTTATTTACTTTAAGAGCAGCGTGATCCTTTGATTTACTCGCATTTCATTTTCATTTCATATGATCTGTACAATTTAATCAATCTCTGAATGAGAAGAGAGAGTTAGCGTTCTGGCCGACTGGCAGTTTTTCTACCAGCGCTTTGACTCTACAACACTGTCAATCAAACAGACATAGAGTATGAGTAAAAAACAAAGGCATGGAGAGAGAAAGAGAGAGAGTGAGAGAGAGAGAAAGAGAGAGAGAGAGAAAGAGAGAGAGAGAAAATTTTAGGTAGAATGTGGTTGTTACTCTCGTTTCAACTGAACTGTGTGAACAAAACCGTATTTATAGGAATATAAACATTATTCTGTTCCAACATTGTTTGTGCAACACACCAGCATCAAAGACCCAGATGCCTTGTTAAATGGTGAATGGATTCTTGGAGGTCTAAATGAAGGTTTGTATCATATATTTTTCAAAGTCGCACCAATTTGTAACGCCCAATTCCCAATGCACTCTTAAGTCCTCGTGGTGGCGTCGTGACTCGCCTCAATCCAAGTGGCGGAGGATGAATCTCAGTTGCCTCCGCGTCTGCGACCGTCAATCCGTGCATCTGATCACGTGACTTGTTGAGTGCGTTACCATGGAGACATAGCGCGTGTGGAGGCTTCACGCTATTCTCCGTGGTATCCATGCACAGACTCACCACACGCCCCACCGAGAGCGAACCACATTATAGTGACCACGAGGAGGTTACCCCATGTGACTCTACCCTCCCTAGCAACCGGGCCAATTTAGTTACCCCATGTGACTCAACACTCCCTAGCAACCGGGCCAATTTGGTTGTTTAGGAGGTAAGAAGTAAGCCAAGTGAGAGCTGAATCAGTGATGCCAATTTCACAGAGACGAGAGATAAGGATGTCATGACAAGCAGTGTCAAAGTCTGAACTTATATCTAGGAGAATTAAAATGTTTGTAGACCCAGAATCCACAGACAGGAGGATGTCATTAACCACCCGGAGAAGAGCCGTCTCAGTGCTGTGTGATGTGCGTAAACCAGACTGGTAAGGTTCAGAAGGATTGTTAGAATGTTGTAAAGAGGTTATAAGGGAAAGGAGGAGGTTAGAACCAGCACACAAACATCAACACATACAGGGCAGCTGCCATAGATCTCTCTCTCTCTCATACTGCCATCTCCGGTCACCTTTATCCCTCACTCATCAGGCATCATCAATCAGGCTGATTGGGGTCCGTGCATGGGTCATTCCGGCCCGGCCCCACCCTCCTCTTTGCTACACTCCTCCCTGCATTGCCTCAGGCCGGGGGGCCCCCGGCATGACGCACACCCCCCCTCCCTACCAGCATGACATCACCGCCTTCTTCGACCTGGGAGGAGACAGGATGGAAAAAAATAAACAGGCGAGGGAAAGGCCAACTTGGAGCGACAGCGAGAGAGAGAAGAGAGAGAGAAAAGAGAAACACACTTCTCTGATGTGCCTTCGCGTGGCCCTCGATCCCTCCTCCACCCTCTCAGGTGGACGACAGCCACTCCTGATTCAAGCCTCCGACCCACAGCAGGCAGAAAACGCCTCGCGTTTCTGGCGGCACATGGGGACACTCCACCACCCCTTGCAGCGGCCTCCAGGCGGTCGGAAAGTCAAATCCCTCGTTCACTCGCAGACAGTGGTCTTCCCTCGACCCCTCTGCGGTTCTGGCGGCCGACGGGGCACTCCTCCACCCCTGGCAGCAGCTCCATCGCTCCAAGTGATCGGGAAGTCCAGTCCCTCCTTGCCTCGTGGATGGCGGCTTTCCCCCACGTCCGAGCGGTCGGGGTACTCTACGAGGGGCATCCCTCCTCCCTCCCGGGTTTTGACACCAACGGAAAGGGGTTATAAGGGAAAGGAGGAGGCGAGAACCGGCTTGACAATGATAAACTTAAACAATGACACACAATCATAAACACATACAGGGCAGCTGCCATAGTTCTCTCTCTCTCTCTCTCTCTCGTAATGCCGTCTCCGGTCGCCTTTATCCCTCGCTCGCCTCATCAGGCCGATTGAGGTCCGGGTGTGCGTCATTCCGACCCGCCCCCACCCTCCTTCGTGCTACAAATGTAAATAAGAAAACAACTGAGTGGTCACTACTCTTTCTAAGATTTTAGATAAGAAGGGCAGATTTGATATTGGCCTGTAATTATTAAAATTTAAAGGGTCAAGACCAGGCTTCTTAAGAACTGGTGTGGCAGTTGCTGTTTTTATCTCTACGGGGACTGTGGCAGAGGCTAGGCTACAGTTTATCAAATGTGATATTGTAGATGAGATATCTGATACACACATTTTTAGAAGAGAGGTGGCAGCAAGACTGGTTGGCATAAAAGTGGACAGAAAGCAATTAGAGTGGGGTGCCATTGACCAAGTTTGAAAGTAGGTGAGGTACGTATCAGTTGTGAAGGACAAATAAATGCATTTAGAGTTATTAATTAAAGAAGACAGATATGATGAGCAGCCTGATAGTTAAGCAGGTGTTCTGAGTTAGCCAAAGAGTGAACAGTAAGTCCAGTTTTCCAGAATAATCTTTCAAGGCAACGACCTGCAGTTTTAACAGCCCTGAGCTCAGGAGTGAAGCACGAATAGAGGGAACCAGCCTGGTATTGCCCAGGGCATGTTTCTCAAATGCTTAAGAAATGGCAACATTATAGACAGAGCAGACCACTGATGGACAGCGAGACAATAAAGAGTCTGATAGAGGGGAGGCACATACAGAAACAGAGAAAGATGTTGGGTTAACCGAGCTGACAGTACGGCAAGACAACAATCATTTCTTTCATGGTCTATTTGTGGGATGACTGAACCTAAAGTCTATGAATTTGTGCTCAGAAAAGACAAAGTGGGAGCCAGAGACTGAGACATTATATAGGCCAGATGTACAAATAAGATCCAATCCACAACCCCAAGAGTGAGTTGCAAAATCAGCATGTTGATTAAGATTGAAACATTCGAATATAGACCCCAGTTCATTAGCTTGAGCAGTATTTCCATGTTGAAATCAGCAAGTACAATAACAGATGAAGCCATGGCACAGACAATAGTAAGTAATTCATTACGTTCAGAGAAGAAATCAGGATGAGACTTTGGAGGTCGATAGATTAAGATTACAGACAATGATATATGACCAATCATTTTTAAGGCTAGATACTCAAAAGAAGAGATATCGTGAAACTCAATCACAAAGATTTTTAATATTCTTACGGCAAAGTACAGCCAGTCCTCCACCTCTACGTTGGGGACACGGTTTAGAAAAATGAGTGTATCCAGGGGATGAAAGCAGGTTAGATTAACAAAATCATTGGGCACTTGCCAGGTTTCAGTAAGAAGAAGCATGCCCAGATTTCTGTCAGTGATTATGTCATTGAGCATTGATGATTTGCCCATTAAAGAGCGACAGTTTAACAAGGCGCAGTGTAAATTTTAAGGTGTGATTTTGTGGCTGCTGTAATGGAGATCAATGGGTAATGATCTCAGATTACCATAAATAATTACATGATTCCATGTTGAAGGTTTAGATTTACAAGGGACCAGGCTTTTCGACAAGATAATCAGTATGCCAGTTGGAGACGAGTGGTGGACAGTCCAAAAAGTCCTCAGCGAACGACGTATATAACGTGGACAGCACGCAATTCCCAGTTGCTTACACCGCTCATATGTATCTGGGGGTAGACGAAAAAAATCCTTGAGCAACTGATTACTGAACAGTCATCTCAGATGAAAGAGTGTAGTTAAGAGCGACAAAAAAACAATCCAAAAAATCCAAGACACAGCATTTGAAAACAGTTAAGCACAGACATAAACAACTTACATACAACAACTATGCTAGCCAGAACTGTGTTGGAGCCACACCAAACACTCCACAGGAAAGAAAGCTACCCAACCGTACAAATGAATGCCAACACAAATGATGAAGAGAGCAGGGACTCACTGTACCAATATGTCGAAGAGGTGACGGATAATTGCAGGTTGAAGGTTCGCAGCGGATCGGTGTGATGCATTCGCAAAAAAGAGGCAGGTCAGTCAACAGCAGGGCTGGACCGGGAAGAGAAATTGGCTCGGGAGTTTGCATAGAAACTGGCCCAAAAGGGTTGCTGTCCTTTTCCGCCATTTTGTGGTTTGTTCTGCATAATGCGACAGCTCATTCGGCCCTTTTCGCGGTTCTCAACCCCTGATCGGCCCCAAAGTGTGTCGGCAAGACACTGAACCCCAAGTTGCTCCCAATGGCAGGCTAGCGCCTTGCATGGCAGCTCTGACATCATGTGTGGGTGAATGGGTGAATTGGACATAGTGTATAGCGCTTTGGAAACCTCTAAGGTTAAAAAAGGTGCTATATAAGTGCAGACCATTTATTTTAGTTAGTTTGAATTCAACTAGGTTCTTTCTACACAAGTTCACTGACTCAAAATGGCATCAAATCATCAATTACCATATGGCAGTGCGTTCAGCATCAGTACACAATTCAAACCCGCCCTCATTAAAAATCATTGGATTGGGAATGGAAATATCAGTGAATCTGTTATGAAGGGGAACAAATTACAGAGACTTTTGCAAACGTAGACTTACCAGGTCTTTCCTTTTAAAAGCTACACCTTTTCCAGGATTAAATGAGTTGGACTAAACTTTCTTTCTGTGTATTTGTTATTTTATTGTTATTGTATTTTATCTGTATGTCTTTGTCTTTGTCTTTGTATACGCACTTACATGTACAGTTTTGAACTATGATTTATCCCTGTAGTTCTGTATATTCTTATTCTAACACTCGGTGTGCCAGTCTATATCTTTAACTTTTTAAGTGTCTTTGCATGGCAAGCCAAAACAAAATAAAGGCCTTTTAACTTCTTTTGCATCAGAACATGTTGACTATTGTTTTGCTACAGTTTGCTATTTTTACTCTGAATATAGCTTTTACCAGTCCGTCTGGAAACAGGAGGCCTGGAGCGGCCCTACCACTCCAGGCAGTTGGGGAGTCGCTTCCCTCCTCCCATCACGGGCGGCGGTCCTCTCGACTCCTCCGCGTTTCTGGGGGGACAGCAGGGCTCTCCTCTGCCCCTGGTAGCGGCTCCATCACTCCAGGCGGTCAGGGAGTCCAGTCCTCATTCGCCTCGCGGACGGCGGCCGTTCCCCGTGTCCTGGCAGTTGTGCTATTCCGTCCCCTGGCATTGGCAGCGGTGCTCCCCTGGGTGGATGGCAGTGTCGAGGACTCCTCGACAGGCATCCCTCCTCCTTTCTGGGTTTCGTTACCAATGTAAAGCGGGTTAAGAGAAAGGAACAAATACAACTTTGAATGGAACCCATTGTCAAGGCAACAGTTCCCACCCACTTTTTCAGCCATCTTGGTTCTTCCGGAAGTATTTTTCCCATTCATTTTTTTTCCAATAGGAATTGAAGCTAAAATAAAATGGGACAAAACGACAACAATGTATTTAATGAGGGATTGAGATACAATCCCAAGAAGCATTGCAAATGACGTATTCGAATTAAAAATTATGTAAAAATAATATTATTATACGAGTCTAGATACAATATGTTTTAATTTCATTGCAAAGTTGTCAGATATATACAAATATGTAAGTAGTTTGAGAGTGTAGAGAGAGCGACTAGAGAGTCATTCACAGTGCATCATGGGAGTGGGCGGAGCTCTTTTGACACAATTCTCTGATTGGTGGATCTCTTTTTAGGATTATGGGTAATGTAGTTCTTCAACAGGAATTCTGATATTAAACACAATTTAAAAAAATTAAGTTGAAATAATGTGGACTGATGTCTTAAACAGAAGTATATACCATCGATTAACCTTTTAAACTCTGTGGATCCGCTGGCGTGTCTAAAACAGGGCGCTATATCGTGAAAAACATTTACACTTAAAATGCCCAAATCCCCGTATACATAAGTCAGGCATATGTGGTATTGTTTGAAAGCTTAGAAGCTGAACTTTTCAGAGATAACCATCACTTCTGCATTTATGTTAGCTAAAACAAAATAAGGCCTTAAAACCTTCGCGTTGCAAATAAGCGCCCCCTAGTGGTCATGTGGTAGAAATATTTATATGAATATGAAAGTCTTTAAATAGCACATAAAAGTCATATATCAAATGAAAGCTCTCATTCACAGGAACACAACCATATAGTGTATTTTGTTTTATTAATATCACAGTTTAAAGGATTTTCAAAAGAATCACAAAGTGAAATATGATTTCTGTAAGTCATCGAATAGAAACGTCTCATTTATGCGCCGATAACTGCTGCGGTTCCCAAAGTCCCAAATAGACAAAAACGATATATCTGCTTTTATTTTAGGAAGTTTTCTAAAAAAAATGAGCCATTGTTTACTTGGGTTTACTGAGCTTGCTTGACTGAGTAATCCAACGTTATATCTTAGATGTCCAGAACAAAATATGCCATCCGACCGGAAAAGCGTGCAAAACAAATCATTCGAATAATATGTTTTTTTTTACTATTAAATATAAATAAAATTGTGTACATCATTGCAACGGGGAGGATCTCGCTCAGAGGCCGAGATATTCAATGCAATAATGAGGGTGTTGCTTGAACTGAATGTCTATGGACGAGCACATCTGCGATGGCTAAAATGCGTTATGGCGCCCCCTACATTTCACATCTGTATATTGCGATGGAAGGTGACGCACCAGAGGTTAAAAAGCTCAGAGCTCATGGTAGGTCTGTCTTTAAAAATGTATTAGTTAGATAAGACACCTTCTTTATACATAAGATCAACGAATGAAGAATGTTCTAATATATCAACTGCTTCACTGTGTCTGAAATCTCTTTAAAGGAACATCCTGTCATTTGCACAATGTACTGTCAATGTAGAGTGAAATGGGAAAGTACATGTAAATGTGATTTAGCAAATTCATTGAATCATCATCTCTTCAGAGTGCTAAATCTCTTTAGTCTTTTAAATCTGCCCTAGGAGTGATTGAGATGGAAAGGCAATCATTTCAATGTTGAAAACTTCACAACCCTTTTCTCTGAATGTATACATCTCTATAAGTATTCACACTCTTCTCCAGAGTTTATAATGATCATGATTAATTAACAGACTTTTCTAAACACAAATAACCTCATGAAGCTTCTCGCTGGAGAGACGCTTTCTTGTGCTGCCTCTGTCCTTCATATCATGCTGAGGGAATTTTCTTCTCTCATTTCACCAGAACTAACTTTATTTTGTTGTGTTTTCCATCCCTTTTCTCACCCCTCTTCTTTTTATAGGTCAATTTCACCGCACCGTTCTCTCTAAAGTCCTTCGCATTCAATGCATTTATAACTCGTACATTTTAAATGTTTTTTTGGCTTCACATTGGTGACACATGAAGCAGAATATGGGTGTCATTCTTGTTCGGAGAGCTAAAAACACTATTGAAGGGCGTTAGCTTTTACTATATGTCACAGCGTGATGGGAGCACACTTTACAGCTTGTACCATCGATGAAGATGCCCACGGTCATTAGGAGTTTCGCCACACTATCAAATTAACTGTCTCTCAGTGGTATCTGGCATGTGGGGGGGGGGGGGGGGGGGGTGTTCGCTGTCCTTTTTTGCATATCGTGACGGAATTTTGTGGTACGTTTTGCTTAACGCGGCGGCTCATTTCAGCTTATCACGGCCCATTCGGCCATTTTGCGGTCGACCCACTGGCCCGCTCGGTTCTCACGATGCCCAGTCCGCCCCTGGTGGCCCCAAAGTGTGCCGGTCCACCGGGAAAATGCCCAGGATTCCAGATTACCAGTCCAGCCCTGACGATAACTTATAAAGCTTTAAATACATATATATACTGTATATATATATATATATATATATATATATATATATATATATATATATATATATATATATATATATATATATTAGCTAAGTGAGGGCCATTCTCATTTTAGAGAGCATTTTACATGGCAAAAATATGTCATACGCCCGCGCGAATAAGATGATGTCATGAATATTTTTGGTCCATTTTCCATGAAGAGAAAGTCTTTACATTTTCAATGTGCATATCGGCAGAGCTTTGGCGGAGGGAAGAAATAATCAACAACTTTAATTTCAACCTGTTCCTCACACAAAGCTATCGAAAGATTTGGAGTATAACATGTAAGTCGTATGAACTACTTTAACCTCTTAAACTCCAAAAAGTGGGCGCTATAACGTGAAAAATGAGTCCCCGGATATATAAGTCAGGCATATGTGGTATTGTTTGAAAGCTTAGAATATGAACTCTTCATAGATAACTATCACTTCTGCATTTATGTTATTAAAATAACAAAATTAGACCTTAAAACATCTGTTACACATAAGCACCACCTGGTGGTCATGTGGTAGACATATTAATATGAATAATAATCTGTGAGCTTGCTTGGCTGAATAATCCAGTGTTATACCTTAGATGTCCAGAAGAAAATATATCATCCAGCAGGAAAAGCGTGCAAAAGATATCATCACAAAGGGGAGGATCTCAGCTTTCTTACGACCCCTAGATTGAGCTTGTAGTCCACTCAGAGGCCGAAATATTCAATGAAATAATGAGCGTGTTGCTTGAACTGAACATTAGACTGAATGTCTATGGATAAGCACATCTGTGAGGGGTAAAATGTGTTAGAGCGCCACCTACAGTTCACATCTGTGTATTGTGATGGAATGTGTTAGAGCGCCACCTACAGTTCACATCTGTGTATTGTGATGGAATGTGTTAGAGCGCCACCTACAGTTCACATCTGTGTATTGTGATGGAATGTGCTAGAGCGCCACCTACAGTTCACATCTGTGTATTGTGATGGAATGTGTTAGAGCGCCACCTACAGTTCACATCTGTGTATTGTGATGGAATGCGTTAGAGCGCCACCTACAGTTCACATCTGTGTATTGGGATGGAATGTGTTAGAGCGCCACCTACAGTTCACATCTGTGTATTGTGATGGAGTGTGTTAGAGCGCCACCTACAGTTCACATCTGTGTATTGTGATGGAATGTGTTAGAGCGTCACCTACAGTTCACATCTGTGTATTGTGATGGAATGTGTTAGAGCGCCACCTACAGTTCACATCTGTGTATTGGGATGGAATGTGTTAGAGCTCCACCTACAGTTCACATCTGTGTATTGTGATGGAATGTGTTAGAGCGTCACCTACAGTTCACATCTGTGTATTGTGATGGAATGTGTTAGAGCGTCACCTACAGTTCACATCTGTGTATTGGGATGGAAGTTGATGGAGGAAAAAAACATTTCTAGTACTTTCTGCCATCTAGTGGCTATTTGAAAGGAGATGGGGTGAACAGAACCAGAATTACATGTTTACAAATTTAAAACAAAAAAAAAATATTCTGTTTATCACAAGATTATAAACTCATACAATATTATTTATGAATAATTGGAGTCTTTATTTATTATTTGAAGGGTTCTCTGAAAAATTTGATATTTTTTTAATTATTCAACAGTATGTGTGAATGGTGAACTTTTAAATTTGAGTGTGAAAAATTGTTGGCAGCAGCACAAACATTGTCGCTGTCCTATTCACAGTGGACCCACCAGCCCGCTACCACACACACACACATGCACGCACGCACACACACACACACATGCACGCACGCACACACACACACACACACTCACACACACACACACTCACACACGCACACACTCACACATGCACACACACAAACACATACACACACTCACACACACACACACATACACACACACACACACAGACACACATACACACACATACACACACACACATATACACACACACACATACACACACACACACACACACACACACACACACACATACACACATATACACACACACACACACACACACACTCACACACACATACACACACACACACTCACACACACACACACATACACACACACAAACACTCACACACACACACACACATAGAGGGTTATTGTAGTGGCTTTTATATCTAATGACTGTGTTTAATGTTAATTGCCCCTCATTATGACAGAGCGATTTTAGAGGGAAAAGAGAGAGAGAGAGAGAGAGAGAGAGAGAGACAAAGGTTTGGTAAAATCTACAGTAAATATGTTGTGGATGTCTCGTCTAATGGCGTTCTGTCTGTCTCATTACAGTATAAAACATGATGTGGCTCTTTGTTCAGACGGCAGTATCATTTATTTGTGCGCTCTGAACTTAATGACTTATTTACTCCAGCTGCTCGCTGCAGCACAAACAAATGTTTGTCTGACTGATACAGGAATCAACATCAGTAAGATCCACCATGTCACGGGTAACTCGTTAACCAATAACAGTGTGTTAGCATTCTGTCTCTGCAGGAAACACTGATGGTGTCTCTGCCAGTGCTAATGAAAATGAGATTTTGGACACAATTCTGTAGTCTAGTGCGTTCAGACACCACGTCTCATTGTTCAGTGTTTGTACAAATGTTGTGATTGTTAAAGCCTAAGATCTGAATGTTCGTAAAATCTCAAGCTCTGTGTGATTGGCTGTCTTTATGTAGCGATGCTACTAACGTTACAGGCGGTTGGACGATACTAACGTTACAGGCGGTTGGACGCTACTA
>JAVLUX010000029.1:39017500-39025000 GCA_032164185.1 Moxostoma hubbsi
CCACACTCCTTGTAGAGTGTGCTCAAACCCGCAAGGGGGCGGGAAATGGCCTGGGTCTGGTAGGCCAATGCAATGGCATCCACAATCCAGTGGGCAAGCCTCTGTTTGGAGACAGCATTCCCTTTCCGCTGTCTACCAAAGCAGACAAAGAGCTGCTCAGAGCGTCTTAAGCTCTGCGTGCAATCCAAATAGTTGTGCAAAGCACACATCGGACACAGCAACAACAGAGCTGGGTCTGCCTCCTCCCGGGCAGTGCTTGCAGGTTCACCACCTGATCCCTGAAGGAGGTCGTGGGAACCTTGGGCAGATGATGTAAGAAACTCCAGGCAAGTGTTGCTGACAGAAAAAGTTTGCAGGTCCCCAGACCTCTCGATGGAGGTGACGGCAATCAGGAGGGCCATCTTCAAGGAGTGGGCTTTCAGCTTGATTGACTCTAGTGGCTAAAAGGAGGCTCCCCGAAGGCCCAGGAGGACTGTGGAGAGATCCCATGAGGAGAAGCAGTATGGCCTGGGAGGATTCAGCCTCCGGGCACCTCTGAGGAACCTGATGATCAGGTTGCGCTTCCCTTGGGACTTACCGTCCACTAAGTCGTGGTGGTCCGCTATAGCGGCTACATATACCTTGAAGCTGGAGGGGGACAGCCGTCCCTCCAGCCTCTCCTGCAGGAAGGAAAGCACTGACCCAACTGTGCATCTCTGGGGGTTTTTGGCTTAGGAAGAACACCAATTCGCAAACAAACGCCACTTCAGGGCATAAAGCTCCCTGGTAGAGGGAGCTTTGGCTTGTGTGATCGTGTCTATGACTGCTGGTGGTAGGCCACTTAGATGTTCCACGTCCCATCCAAGAGCCAGATGTGGAGGTTCCAGAGGTCTGGGCACAGATGCCAGATGGTGCCCCGTCCCTGAGAAAGAAGATCCTTCCTCAGGGGAATCTGCGAGGGATACTCGTTCCTCGTCCTCGAGTCCCCGAAAGAGACGTCATGCTGGCCGTCTCATTTTCAAAGCAAACGAGCGTGTTGGGGAACAGGAGGTCCGCGGGGAATTACCTGATGAGACCGTGCCCATTGAACTCCCCAAAGTGCCTCCAGCGCCAGCCGGGCCGACATCATACCCGTGGGTAGAAGGAGCAATGCAAGAGTGGCTTTCCCCAGGAAGAAGGAAAGCTGCGACCGCAACATTGCCATGGGAGATTGCACTTTCTACCCACGGGTATGAAGTCGGCCCAGCTGGCACAGAGAACATGAACCATTCGCAAACACTGCCTCAGTGTGATCGCTGCCCAGACATGTGAGGCAGCGCCCGTGGCCGTTGGAAGCGGAGAAAAACGACCACATTCAGGAATCACACAAAGACGGAACGGTATCTTTATAAAGATGTGTCTTTAAAAAGATGTTCAACATCAATGTGTGTGCTCTGTTAGAGAAAATATAGTCTTTAGCAGGAATATGCACACTTTTAGCACTGTCGAAGCGCCCAGGGGCGAAATCGGCACTCGTTGTGCAGAAGGAGAGAAAGCCGCTGGAAATACGCCATATATCCGACAGCATACACTTCTTAAGAGGTGAATGGAACAGCAGTAGTATTCAGCACGCTGATAGTACAACCGCTTGGCTCCGAAGAGAAAATCTGAATAGAGTGGGCATTTCGTCTCCTTTTATACCCGTATGTCCGGCGGAGTGGCATGCAAATTCCACTAGCCAATTCTCATTGGCCTTTTCTCAGAATGGGAGGAGCTCAGGGCTCTCAAGAGCGACCCCTAGTGTCACTACATCGACACAACGACGAGTAAGTGACAGAAGAGGAACTGCTGTTTTACTCGTGATGTGTGAAAGTGAATAAAAGTTGTTGTTGTTGAAGCGCCTCTAGTGTTCATTCCACGAGGAAGGTGACGCCATACATACAACGAAACATGTCAAAATCATTTTGAACACAGCCATTGTGTCATTAAAGTGAAAGAGACAGAAAGAGAGATTAGTATCCTGTCACGATCTGTTGTGCTAACAAGATGATAAAGTGAACTAATTGGATCTGTTGGCACTTCATGTTCAATTAATCAATTACTGTGTGTGTGTGTGTGTGTGTGTGTGTGTGTGTGTGTGTGCGTGTGTGTATGTGATTATTACAAGGACAGTGTGTGTTTGTGAAACCCCCCCCCCCCCATCCCACCACCGTTAGACACTTGACAAAATTTTATTATCAGTCCAGCAAAAGGCCGTGAAATTAAAGTGAAATCAGGTTTTAATTTTAGCTGTAAAAGTCTTACTGACAAAAGGGTGAAGAGAGAATCTGTCTCTCTCTCTCTCTGAGCACATGTATCATGTATATAACACGTATATATCATGTGTGTGTGTGTGGGTGTGTGTGTATATGTGTGTGTGTGTGTGTGTGTGTGTGGGTGTGTGTGTATATGTGTGTGGGTGTGTGGGTGTGTGTGTGTGTGTGTGTGGGTGTGTGTGTATATGTGTGTGGGTGTGTGTGTGTGTGTGTGTGTGGGTGTGTGTGTATATGTGTGTGGGTGTGTGGGTGTGTGTGTGTGTGTGTGTGGGTGTGTGTGTATATGTGTGTGGGTGTGTGTATATGTGTGTATGTGTATGTGTATGTGTGTATGTGTGTGTGTGTGTGTGTGTGGGTGTGTGTGTAGGTGTGTGTGTGTGTGTGTGTGTGTGTATATGTGTGTATGTGTGTGTGTGTGTTTGTGTGTGTGTGTGTATGTGTGTATGTGTGTGTGGGTGTGTGTGTACATTGACAGATAGAGGCATTTTCTATGAGGATGTATACAGATCATTTTACATTGTAATGAATCAACTAAAATTAATTGGAGACAGGATTTTTTTATGACGAAAAAAATTGTTATTGACTGCAAAAATGTACAAAATTTGTATAAAAACTTGCGAAGAAAAAAAAATCAATAACTGCATTTATTTCTGAGATGATTACTGGACACCAATCTGAAATAACCCTTTAAGCTCTGAAGGTGTTTTTTAAAGATTTCCTGTTTCAGTGGCATACACAAAATTAAATGCTTATAGTTCAACAAATAATCCAAAAAAAAAAACAAAAAAAACATGGAGGATAAAGTGTTTGATATCACTGTACAGAAAAGCTTACTGAAGATTACAATCAATTCTGAGACAAATTAGCCAAAAATTTACTTTTATTTTTCTGATTTTTCTGATTTGACATTATATATCTCTGGGTGTAAATAAGGCGGCTCTGAAAAACTGCTTCTGTTTTGTTCCCAGTCATGTCAACTGTATCTGAGAACAATATTGTGTTGATACGACAAATCAATCAAAAGTTACAACATTACAAATATAATTGATCATAGTGTCCAAAAACATCTCAAAACAAATAAAAGATAATAATTGTACATAAGAACTAATTACACATGCAAACACAACAATGACTAAAGGTTTGCATAGCATGCAGACATGATTTTAGTCATGAGATTTCACAGAATGAGTTCCATTCTGTGTCATTTGAGTCATCATTGAGTCTGTGCCAAGTGGATTATCTAATGATCTATACATCTGATTATCTTGTGTGTGGACTCGTTTGAAAGATAATCATCTCATTCAGTTTCATTCTGTGCCATTTGAGTCATCATTGAGTCATCATTGTGGATTATCTAATGATCTATACATCTGATTATCTTGTGTGTGGACTCGTTTGAAAGATAATCACTGACTCTAAATAATGATTTGTGATATTTTATATTCCGTTTATATGTCGTGAAGTTATAAGCTAAAACGCAGCATATAAGAAACACCAACATAATAGTCAAAGACATATATTTAGCTGTTACTCGCTGTATTTTCATCTGTGAGTAAAACAAATAGTCTGGTTGTATTTTACTCTTTGAGATCTTTCCAACAACATATGACACATGAATATTTCATCAGTTTGATGTTTTTACCGACTGCAATAATATGATCAAAACGTAACATTTCTGATTTGTCTGTAAATTTTAAAGCACTTGTTCAGTTTTGGTCATAATATCTTCATGCATTATAAAGTAGAGCTTCTGAACTTTCAAACGAAACCTATTTTGTGTTGGTCAACACTGTAGTTATTACTATTTTGACGATAATTTTTTTTTAAGCCCATCCGAGCTTAAAGGGTTAACCCTGCAACATAATTATGGAATTTGTCAATAATGTAGCATTCTACTATTTTTCACCCAAATTGGAATTGCTTCAATTCAAAGTTTATAATGTTGTGGTTCACCTCAGAGCTGGCTGGTTTCGTTCATGGCTTACAATGAAGGATTTGATCAAATCCATATGGAAAAAATTAATGGGAAAATACTTTAGGGAGCAAGACGGGTGTTGCGCTCTATTTTTAATTAAATAGTATACAGTGTACTCTTCATTTCTCTCTTGATTGAATGGGTCATGTTCAGTTAGTGTATCTATTTTAGTAATTCTCTCTCTCTCTCTCTATACCTTGCTTTCTTCACGTCAATCATGAAGCGTCTCCTCCTCCTTTCTCTCTTTCGGCCAGTGCGGCCGTCGTAACACTTTAATTACATTGAATAAAAATTATGAGCTGTAACAGTAAGTGTGTGTGTGTGTGTGTGTGTGTGTGTGTGTGTGTGTGTGTGTGTGTTCAGTAGGTTGCCTCTAATTGCCTGCTGTACTAATTCCACTCCAAGAGACTTTTATAAAGAGAGCGAGAGACCTTCAAACGACCTTCTTAATCAATTGAAAGCCAATAGCATGACGTTGACTGCAGTTATTCATTTCTGTGCTACAGCCATTAAACCACCAACCTCATCTCTCTGTTGTGTAGAAGTTGTGTTATGTTAATGTTTTCTTTTTGGAAACAAATCTTTGATTCTGTTTTAAATTTAACACAACCCATTGTGGTTTTGGAATGTGACGCATTTCCGAGTTGAACATATTATATATTTTTAATTCGGTCCATTAGGGATTGATGGTGAAAAGTGTGTCTCTATATCACAGGTATTTGGAGGCCGTATGAGTCCTCTGAAGTCAAGGATGGAAATGCAAGGAAAATAACCCAGTTGAAAGCTGTTATCCTCCAAAAACTTTGTCTATTTGCAATTATTCTGCCTCGTGATTGCATATATCCAAATATGGCACTAGCCGAAAACTATTGGTTCGCATGTGAATTATCAAATTATGCCAAGTTTGAATATGTACAAAAGTAAATGAGATTTGAGAGCTGTTGCAGAGGGGAATTGTTTTTTTTTTGTTTGGGTATCTCAGAATTCAGCGCGTGCTGTATGACTCCAGCCAGGTCTCCTTAGCAACCAAATTGGCCTGGTTGCTAGGGAGGGTAGAGTCACATGGGGTAACCTCCTCGTGGTGGTGATTAGTGGTTCTCGCTCTCAATGGGGCGTGTGGTGAGTGACTCCAGCCAGGTCTCCTTAGCAACCAAATTGGCCCGGTTGCTAGGGAGCGTAGAGTCACATGGGGTAACTTCCTCATGGTGGTGATTAGTGGTTCTTGCTCTCAATGGGGCGTGTGGTGAATTGTGTGTGGATTGTGGAGAGTAGCATGAGTCTCCACATGCTGTGAGTCTCTGCGGTGTCATGCACAACGAGTCACAAGAGAAAGCGACTGAGATTCGTCCTCTATTATAAATGGAGGTGATTTAGTACTATAGGTACTCTCACTAGAAGTGGCCGTTAGATATTCATCTGACCACAGTTAGACAAACTGTCTATAAATGGAGATGATTTAGTACTATAGGTACTCTCACTAGAAGTGGCCATTAGAGATTCATCTGTTCACAGTTAGACAAACTGTCTATAAATGGAGATGATTTAGTACTATAGGTACTCTCACTTGAAGTGGCCATTAGAAATTCATCTGTTCACAGTTAGACAAACTGTCTATAAATGGAGATGATTTAGTACTATAGTTACTCTCACTAGAAGTGGCCGTTAGATATTCATCTGTCCACAGTTAGACAAACTGTCTATAAATGGAGGTGATTTAGTACTATAGGTACTCTCTCTAGAAGTGGCCGTTAGATATTCATCTGTCCACAGTTAGACAAACTGTCTATAAATGGAGATGATTTAGTACAATAGGTACTCTCACTAGAAGTGGCCATTAGAGATTCATCTGTTCACAGTTAGACAAACTGTCTATAAATGGAGATGATTTAGTACTATAGGTACTCTCACTTGAAGTGGCCATTAGAAATTCATCTGTTCACAGTTAGACAAACTGTCTATAAATGGAGATGATTTAGTACTATAGTTACTCTCACTAGAAGTGGCCGTTAGATATTCATCTGTCCACAGTTAGACAAACTGTCTATAAATGGAGGTGATTTAGTACTATAGGTACTCTCTCTAGAAGTGGCCGTTAGATATTCATCTGTCCACAGTTAGACAAACTGTCTATAAATGGAGATGATTTAGTACTATAGGTACTCTCACTAGAAGTGGCCGTTAGATATTCATCTGTCCACAGTTAGACAAACTGTCTATAAATGGAGGTGATTTAGTACTATAGGTACTCTCTCTAGAAGTGGCCGTTAGATATTCATCTGTCCACAGTTAGACAAACTGTCTATAAATGGAGATGATTTAGTACTATAGGTACTCTCTCTAGAAGTGGCCGTTAGAGATTCATCTGTTCACAGTTAGATAAACTGTCTATAAATGGAGATGATTTAGTACTATAGATACTCTCACTAGAAGTGACCGTTAGATATTCATCTGTCCACAGTTAGACAAGCTGTCTATAAATGGAGATGATTTAGTACTATAGATACTCTCACTAGAAGTGGCCATTAGAAATTCATCTGTTCACAGTTAGACAAACTGTCTATAAATGGAGATGATTTAGTACTATAGGTACTCTCACTAGAAGTGGCCGTTAGATATTCATCTGTCCACAGTTAGACAAACTGTCTATAAATGGAGATGATTTAGTACTATAGGTACTCTCACTAGAAGTAGCCATTAGAGATTCATCTGTCCACAGTTAGACAAACTGTCTATAAATGGAGATGATTTAGTACTATAGATACTCTCACTAGAAGTGACCGTTAGATATTCATCTGTCCACAGTTAGACAAACTGTCTATAAATGGAGATGATTTAGTACTATAGGTACTCTCACTAGAAGTAGCCATTAGAGATTCATCTGTCCACAGTTAGACAAACTGTCTATAAATGGAGATGATTTAGTACTATAGGTACTCTCACTAGAAGTGGCCGTTAGATATTCATCTGTCCACAGTTAGACAAACTGTCTATAAATGGAGATGATTTAGTACTATAGGTACTCTCACTAGAAATGGCCATTAGAGATTCATCTGTTCACAGTTAGACAAACTGTCTATAAATGGAGATGATTTAGTACTATAGATACTCTCACTAGAAGTGACCGTTAGATATTCATCTGTCCACAGTGAGAAAAACTGTCTATAAATGGAGATGATTTAGTACTATAGGTACTCTCAGTAGAAGTGGCCGTTAGATATTCATCTGTCCACAGTTAGACAAGCTGTCTATAAA
>JAVLUX010000029.1:39030000-39032500 GCA_032164185.1 Moxostoma hubbsi
GTGACAGAGCTGAAGTCACTCTCTCTGGCAGTCAGCCACACCTCTTTAATAGAGCCACGCCCCCTCTGACCAGCAACAGTACACAGCTGCCCACAGTACGTCTATCTGTGTTCTGTGCCTGATTTCCTCCACTTCACTTACACACGCATGAGCACACACACACACACACATAAACACACACACACACATATATGCACACGCACACACACATCACTATTTTTTCAAAAGTTTGTTTTTTTTCCTGCATTTTAAGAGCTCGGACATAATTAGTTATGGTGTGTTATTAGGGGTCTGGTGTGTGTTACTCTCCTGGGGTGATTTAATCCGGATAAAGGGAAGTGCCACATGTGGTCCACCCTCATCCACCGCTGGGCTTGTCTGGTGCCCCTAAGGGTCTTTAGCATGCAGGGTGCAGCACCACGTGGGGTAATCACAATGAGTGTACCGTTCTCTCTGCAGCCACTCCTAATCACATTTAGAACAGCTTTACAGGAAATTAAACTGTAATATCTATAAAGTCTCTGAGTGATCATTGTTCAGTTTGATTAAATATGATTATAAATTGTGTTTAGAAATTAAATAATTAATAATAATTGTATCTATAACCCCAGTGAGCAAGATGAAGCCGACTGTGGCAAGGAACACAAAAAGTCTCTGTTACTGTCGTAACCTCCGTTCCCTGATGGAGGGAACAAGACATTGAGTCGATCAAGTGACACTAGGGGTCTATCTTGAGAGCCCGAAACACCTTCAGATCTTTGAGAAAAGGCCAATGAGAATTAGCGAGTTGAATTTGCATGCCACTCCCCCCGACAAACGGGTATAAAAGTGAGGCCAGCAGGCAAGTTCATTCAGGTTTTGCACTGAGGAGCCGAGACAAGTTCCCGGCCATTACAGCGGTAAAGTTCTGCCTGTGGCAAGAGGGACACAACGGAGGTTATGACAGTAACCGAGACGTTCCCCTTCTGTCACTCACTCGACGTTGTGTCAATGAAGTGACACTAGGGGTCCCATATACGAAACGTCACAATGTCTGAACTGGTCACATGAACTGCCGATGCTCGGGCAGCACAGAGCCTCCCCAGACACCCCAAGATGTCATGTGCTTCCCCATAACCCTGTGGTGGGGTACGTACCAAATGTTGGCCGCACCAGCTGCTAATTTTTCTCTTTATAAAAATAGATTCAGCTGGGGCCTAAAAAATGCTCATAAAACGTGCCAGGGAATGTGTTCATTTCCGTTCCTATTCTTTCAGGGGGAAAAGACCCTGCAGATGCCACACCCTGCCCTGATGAGGAGGGGAGGGTAAAGAGTGGCAAATACACCATACGGGCCCAATGGCCGGACATGGGAGAGGCACAATGGTAAGTCCTGCCCTTCATGGGGGTGAGATTCTATAACACAGTGACCGGGGTAGAGAGGGCTCTGCCAAGGGAAACGCGGGTCTACCACAAGGAAGGGGGAGACTGTGCCACGGAAGATACATCACAGGAGGTTAACAAAGAAACCAAAAACCTGTGGAGCACTTACCCACACTCATCGTGGAGTGTTCTCGAACCCGCAAGGGGGCGGGCACTGACTGGAACTGGTAGGCCACGCTATGGTGTCCACGATCCAGTGGGCAAGCCTCTGTTTGGAGACAGCATTCCCTTTCCGCTGTCCACCAAAGCTGACAAAGAGCTGCTCATCGTCCTCCCTGACCTTGCACAGAACCTGTGCAAGTAGGCTCACTGGGGGAACGCATATTTGCGCAGCCCTCTGGGCCAGCTGTGTGCCAGCACATCTGTGCCGAGGGGAGCTCCTGTCAAGGCATACCAGAGAGGGCAGTGGGATGATTCTTGGGAGGCAAACAGATCTACGTGTGCTCTGCCGAATCGACTCCAAATCAGCTGGACCACCTGAGGATGGAGTCTCCACTCTCCTCTGAGTGTTACCTGCAGTGACAGAGGATCTGCTGTGACGTTGAGGTCACCCGGAATGTGAGTGGCGCGCAGCGACCTGAGCCACCGCTGACTCCAGAGGAGGAGGTGACCGTTAAGGTGTTGTCTATCCAGACCAACACGTGCTTGCCCTGAATTAACGGCCGTAGACTCCGCAGAGCAAGCAGTACCACCAGCAACTCGAGGCAGTTGATGTGCCATCGCAGGTGAGGTCCTGTCCAGGAACTTGCAGCTGTGTGCCCGTTGCGGACGACTCCTGGTCTTGGAGGTGTCTGTCATAACCACGACGTGCCTGGACACTTGCTGTATGGGGACTCCAGCCGGCAAGAATGCAAGGTCGGTCCAAGGGCTGAAAAGGCAGTGAGCCATGGCCATTAGAGCCACACGGGGTGTGCCGCGGTGCCATGAGTGCCTCAACACTCGGGTCCGGAACCAGTGCTGTAGTGGTCTCATATGCATCAACCCGAGCGGCATGACCATCGCTGAGGATGCCATATGTCCGATGAGCCTCTGAAAGTAATTTAGTGGGAGCAACATTTTCTGCCTGGATGAGTTCAGG
>JAVLUX010000029.1:39040000-39045000 GCA_032164185.1 Moxostoma hubbsi
TCGACTCATTCCACATTTTCTTTAATAAAAGCAAAAATAAAAATAAAAAAGTGTGTGTGTGATAATGGGACAGGAAAAGTGTGTGTGTTTGATTGTATGAATGTGATTGAAAGACAGGAAGAGAGCGAGACAGAGCTGATGAATGATGGTTTGAATAGAGAGTGACATTTTCCAGAGAAGTACACCTCCCTCACAGACATCAGGTGTGTGCGTGTTTCAATCCACTCACAGAGATTCCCTGTGTGTGTGTGTGTGTGTGTGTGCGTGCGTGTGTGTGTGTGTGCGCGTGCGTGTGTGTGTGTGTATATGTGTGTGTGTATATATGTGTGTGTGCGTGTGTGTGTACACTGTAACAGATGAGAGGTGACAGGGTGAATTAACTCAGAAATGTAGATGCACACACACAATAACAAATTTAATGAATGCAAACGTTTCGCCATTTGCTTTTGTCTCTATTCACTCACACACACGTTTTCCATCAACACACTTCTGTGGTTTTCTGCCACATGCATGACTCTCCTTAACCGCACACACACACACACACACACACACACACACTCACACACACACACAGAGTGGGATGTTAAAATGAGGACGGCTGGTAAAAACATCAGTGCTGAACTTTCCCTCAGGATGGATCTGGGATAAATTTTCATAAATTGCCTTGAAGACACACACACACACACACATTTTGTTTTATATCATCGTGGGGAATTTCCTTAGACTTCTATGGATTTTATACAGATCTAACTGGGCCCCACAATGGAGGTTAAACCTGTACACACACACACACGCACACACATACACAAACACTCACACACACGGACACTCACACAAACACTCACACACACACACATCTCACACTCACTCACACACACACACACACACACACATTACACACTCACACTCACTCGCACACACACACACACACATTACACACTCACACTCACTCACACACACACACACACACATACAAACACACACACATGTACACACTCACTCACACACACACTCACACACAAAACACGGAGAGATTAATCACAGTTAACTACACAACACAAAGCGATTAATCACGGTTACCTACAAAATCTACGTGATTAATCACGATTAACTACGAAACACGAAGAGATTAATCACGATTAACTACAAAACACAAAGCGATTAATCATGGTTAACTACAAAACCTGCGTGATTGATCACGATTAACCACGCGACACGAAGAGATTAATCACGGTTAACTACACAACACAAAGCGATTAATCACGGTTACCTACAAAAGCTACGTGATTAATCGCGGTTAACTACGGAACACGAAGAGATTAATCACGATTAACTGCATAACACAAAGCGATTAATCACGGTTAACTACAAAAACTATGTGATTAATCACGACTAGCTACGAAACGCGCAGAGATTAATCACGATTAACTACAAAACACGAAGCGATTAATCATGATTAACTACAAACACTGCGCGATTAATCATGATTAGCTACAAAAACTACGTGATTATTCACGATTAACTATGAAACACGAAGAGATTAAACACAAAGCAATTAATCGTGATTAACTGCAAAACACAAAGAGATTAATCACAATTAACTACAAAACACGAAGCGATTAATCATGATTAGCTGCAAAAATCTAAGCAATTAATTGCGAGTAATTAGAAAAACTATGTGATTGATCATGATTAACTACAAAAAATCTAAGCAATTAATCGTGATTAACAACAAAACACGAATCGATTAATTGCGATTAACTACAAAAATGAAGCAATTAATTGCGATAAAAATACATTTATTGACTGACAACACTACTATTTATGTTTTTAATCTAATTGTTCTGACATGTGGCAGAGGCGTGACTCTTTGAAATTTGGGTGGATATGCTCGGGTAACATGTTTTCCCATGCACCGTTCCGTATCACACACGGCCCAATGCTCAACCTTTCAAAGTATCTTTTTACAGCTTGCATGTGCGCGTTCGACACATGTATGCGTTCGACACATGTATGCGTTCGACACATGTATGCTATATGATACTCTTTTATCACAGTCAACTGCAGGTGCATGTGCAGAGACGATGTGTGAAAGTCCGTTTACGCTGCCATTTTCAAATGTTTTCCAAAAGTTGCTCATCAACACTATTAAGTCACTTTACAGTTCATGAGAAAATCGCTGTTCCACGTACAAGCTGAAACGCAATTGTCCTCATGTTTCGTCACCGGACAGCAATTACGAGTAAACCACATGTCGCCTTTGAATGAATGCATTGTGACGGCTGTACAAAGTAACATTTATCTTTAATAACGTTCTCAAAGTGAATAACAGGCACAATAACGGCGCTACAATGTAAGCCACCATCTTGATTGTTTTGGGTTGAATGGATCACATGACTGCATCACATGCCAACAAATACGTCATCGTTTTCAGATATCTCCGCTTACTCTGTTCAGAGTACAACGCGAAAACGGGGTTTTCAAATGTATCCACTAAAACGTAAACGCAATGTGGACGGAAGGCCAAAACGTAGAGAAAAAAATATACGTTTTCAAAAAAACGTATTAGTGTTGACGTAGCCACTATGTATGTATATGTATGTATAATCATAGACCTATATTTAAAAATAGTGCAACTGAAATGTGAACGCCTCTTGTGTGCGGCGCAAATACGGACTTTTCAACGCAACGTGAAATCAAGCTAGCTATAATGTCTGCGTTAACATACTAGCATAGAGTATGTTTTGGGTCGAATGTGTATGTGTGAAAGAAAGTGTGTGGGTTGTGGTCCATTAGGCAGTAGCAGGTTTTCCGCTCTGCAGGGGGTGAGCTTTGTCTGGCAGGCTTGACGCAGTTTACCGGCGTGTGGTTGATGGCTAGCGAGTGTGTGTGTGTGAGGACCTGTTTGAATGTGGCTATGCGCCGCTCTCTCCTTTCCCACTCAAGTCACATCAACTCTCTTTCTCTCTCCATCCATCAATCGCTGCTCCCTGGAGTCTCTCTCTCTCCGTCTGTCTCTATCCCTGTATGTCTCTCTCTCTCTCTGATCGATCGGGGCCCTTGAGTCATTGGCTAGTGTTTCTCTGATGGTCGAGTGTCTGAAATCAATCTAAACAACTTTAGGAAGGAGCGTTAGAACCCAAATGAAAAACTAAGAATCAAGAGCTCGTCATAAAAGATCAGTTTGCTTCTTTTTAAAGGAATATTCCAGGTTCAATACAAGATAAGCTCAGTCGACAGCATTTGTGGCATAATGTTGATTTCCCAAAAAATGACCATGAGGCACTTACAATGGAAGTGAATGGGGCCAATTGTTGGAAGGTAAAACTAATTGTTAAAATCTTAATAAATACAGTCTTGAGCAACACTAAATAGGTGTCGTTTGAAAGTTTAAAAGCTGTACTTTATAATGCATGTAGATATTATGACCAAAACTGAACAAGTGCTTTAAAATTTACAGACAAATCAGAAGTGTCTGTTTTGATAATTTACTGTAAAAAAACGAATTGTATTGTAATTATATTGTAATCAGTAAAAACTCATCAAATATTCATGTGTCATATGTCGTTGGAAAGATCTCAAAGAGTAAAATAAAACCAGACTATTTGTTTTACTCACAGATGAAAATATAGCGAGTAACAGCTAAATATATGTCTTTGATAATTATGTTAGTGTTGCTTAAATGCCGCGCTTTAGCTTATAACTTCACGAAATATAAACGGAATATAAAATCTCACATATCATTATTTAGAGTCAGTGATTATCTTTGAAACGAGTCCACACACAAGACAATCAGATGTATAGATCATTAGATAATCCACATGAAGCACAATGTTACATATGACCACCAGGAGATGGCGCCAAATACACGACACAGACTCAACGATGACTCAAATGACACAGAATGGAACTCATTCTGTGAAATCTCATGAGTAAAATCATGTCTGCATGCTATGCAAACCTTTAGTCATTGTTGTATTTGCATGTGTAATTAGTTCTTATGTACAATTATTATCTTTTATTTGTTTGGAGATGTTTTTGGACACTATGATCAATTATATTTGTAATGTTGTAACTTTTGATTGCTTTGTCGTATCAACACAATATTGTTCTCAGATACAGTTGACATGATTGGGAACAAAACAAAAGCATTTTTTCGGAGCCGCCTTATTTACACCCAGAGATATTTAATGTCACATCAGAAAAATAAGAAAAAATTACATTTTTGTTACATTTGTTACATTACATTTGAAAGTTTTCTCTACAATGATACCAAACACTTGACTCTCTTTGTTTTGATTCAGCTTAATTTGTATTAAATCCGGAATATTCTTTTGATCTCTCTCAAAACAGGTCAAACTGAGAAAGAAAACGGACTGAAAACGAAGAGAGGTCATAGGTCATGACCTCACTTTGATCCCAGGCATATTGTTCCATTCAACTCTTGTGACCTCATGTTCCACACCTTCCCCAACAAATCCAGGGGGCAGACGGCGGTTGCCATGGAGAAGACCTACTCGCTAACTGCGCATTACGACGACTTTCAGGAAATCAAGTATGGCAGCCGCTACAGCAGCAGCACACTCAGTAACGGCAGGAGCTTGCATCTGGGCGGGTCTCTGGATCGCAGTGGGCGTGGCCGAAATGGGCGGGACAAGTGTGTGGGCGCGGCCAGTCCTGGGGGCGTAACCCCCGCTCGCTGGAGTCGCCGTGAAATCTGCCTGCTGTCGGCGCTGGTGTTCGCGGCGGGAATGTGCGTGATTCTCGGCTGCATGCTGGCGCTGAAGTTTCTGTCGTTAGAAACGCAGGATTCTCAGTGTCGTCAGGACTGCGTGAAGCGACGCTCGCTGCTCCGTGCGGCACGGTTTGTCCAGGGCAACATTGACCCGAGCGTCCAGCCCTGTCACGACTTCTACAGCTTTGCGTGCGGAGGTTGGCTCCGGCGACATGGAATACCGGAGGATAAACTGAGTTATGGAATCATTACCGCCATCGGAGAG
>JAVLUX010000029.1:39070000-39075000 GCA_032164185.1 Moxostoma hubbsi
TCGGTTTGAAGAGAACTATGTATGTATCAGTTTTGGTGACTGTAGGTGAAAATGGTGGTCCTATATGCCCATATATAAGGGGGCGCTATAGAGCCCCCCCTACTGGCCCATGCGGGCAGTTTGGCCCAGACATAATGGCCGATGACTCTGATGTATGTGCACAATTTCATGAAATTTCTGTTTGTCTGTCTGTCTGTCTGTCTCGACTTCACCAGTGTCACAGTGAGCACAGAATCTGTCTGTCTGTCTGTCTGTCTGTCTGTCTGTCTGTCTCGACCTCACCTGTGTCACAGTGAACACAGACTCTGTCTGTCTGTCTGTCTGTCTGTCTCGACCTCACCCGTGTCACAGTGAGCACTGACTCTGTCTGTCTGTCTGTCTGTCTGTCTGTCTGTCTGTCTCGACCTCACCCGTGTCACAGTGAGCACAGATTCTGTCTGTCTGTCTGTCTCGACCTCACCCATGTCACAGTGAGCACAGACTCAGTCTGTCTGTCTGTCTGTCTGTCTCGACCTCACCCATGTTATAGTGAGCACAGACTCTGTCTGTCTGTCTGTCTCGACCTCACCCGTGTCACAGTGAGCACAGACTCTGTCTGTCTGTCTGTCTGTCTGTCTCAACCTCACCCATGTCACAGTGAGCACTGACTCTGTCTGTCTGTCTCTCTCTCTCTGTCTGTCTCTCTCTCTGTCTGTCTCTCTCTCTCTCTGTCTGTCTCTCTCTCTCTGTCTCTCAATTAATCAATAACAAAATATCTGTCTGTCTCTCTGTCTGTCTGTAGGCATATCAGAAGTGGGTTCGTGATCATGGTCCTGAGCGTCCTCTTCCAGGACTCAAATACACACACGAGCAGCTGTTCTTCATCGCGTTTGCTCAGGTGCACAAATCACCTGCTGTCATATGAGCTCATATGAACACTTGTATTGTCTTCAAACTGTAACAATAACTCACATTGGCACTGATTTGATAAAGGATTGTGGGTAAAAAGGGCAAAGATGATGGCTAATCTACTGAAGTAGTCCTCTGAGGATTGTGTTTTCCAAATGTGTCTCAGCCTTTTTTGTGCATGAATATGCCTCCAAAATAATGGGTAGAGTCAGTGCAGATGGATTGAGTTGCTCATGCGAATTCGTTTCAGAAACGGAAACTGCGCGAGAGAAGTAAAATGACTAAAAGACAGGTATGAATCTGATTGGCACTGTGCATAATGCTGTCAGTGAGGCAAAACAAACAATACATAGTACATACACTCACCTAAAGGATTATTAGGAACACCTGTTCAATTTCTCATTAATGCAATTATCTAATCAACCAATCACATGGCAGTTGCTTCAATGCGTTTAGGGGTGTGGTCCTGGTCAAGACAATCTCCTGAACTCCAAACTGAATGTCAGAATGTGAAAGAAAGGTGATTTAAGCAATTTTGAGCGTGGCATGGTTGTTGGTGCCAGACAGGCCGGTCTGAGTATTTCACAATCTGCTCAGTTACTGGGATTTTCACACACAACCATTTCTAGGGTTTACAAAGAATGGTGTGAAAAGGGAAAAACATCCAGTATGCGGCAGTCCTGTGGGCAAAAATGCCTTGTTGATGCTAGAGGTCAGAGGAGAATGGGCCGACTGTTTCAAGCTGATAGAAGAGCAACTTTGACTGAAATAACCACTCGTTACAACCGAGGTATGCAGCAAAGCATTTGTGAAGCCACAACACGCACAACCTTGAGGCGGATGGGCTACAACAGCAGAAGACCCCACCGGGTACTACTCATCTCCACTACAAATAGGAAAAAGAGGCTACAATTTGCTAGAGCTCACCAAAATTGGACAGTTGAAGACTGGAAAAATGTTGCCTGGTCTGATGAGTCTCGATTTCTGTTGAGACATTCAGATGGTAGAGTCAGAATTTGGCGTAAACAGAATGAGAACATGGATCCATCATGCCTTGTTACCACTGTGCAGGCTGGTGGTGGTGGTGTAATGGTGTGGGGGATGTTTTCTTGGCACAATTTAGGCCCCTTAGTGCCAATTGGGCATCGTTTAAATGCCACGGCCTACCTGAGCATTGTTTCTGACCATGTCCATCCCTTTATGGCCACCATGTACCCATCCTCTGATAGCTACTTCCAGCAGGATAATGCACCATGTCACAAAGCTCGAATCATTTCAAATTGGTTTCTTGAACATGACAATGAGTTCACTGTACTAAAATGGCCCCCACAGTCACCAGATCTCAACCCAATAGAGCATCTTTGGGATGTGGTGGAACGGGAGCTTCGTGCCCTGGATGTGCATCCCACAAATCTCCATCAACTGCAAGATGCTATCCTATCAATATGGGCCAACATTTCTAAAGAATGCTTTCAGCACCTTGTTGAATCAATGCCACGTAGAATTAAGGCAGTTCTGAAGGCGAAAGGGGGTCAAACACAGTATTAGTATAGTGTTCCTAATAATCCTTTAGGTGAGTGTACATTTACATTATGTAAATAATAAACTTTATTATGTATTTATTTTCTCCCCAATGTGTAAACGGCCAATTCCCAATGCGCTGTAAGTCCTCGTGGTGGCGTAGTGACTCGCCTCAATCTGGGTGGCGGAGGACGAATCTCAGTTGCCTCCACGTCTGAAACCGTCAATCCGCGCATCTTCGTGACTTGTTGAGCGCGTTACCGTGGAGACGTAGTGCGTGTAGAGGCTTCACGCTATTCTCAGCGGTATCCACACACAACTCACCACACGCCCCACCGAGAGCGAGAACCACATTATAGTGACCACGAGGAGGATACCCCATGTGACTCTACCCTCCCTAGCAACCGGGACAATTTGGTTATCCCATGTGACTCTACCCTCCCTAGCAACCGGGCCAATTTGGTTACCCCATGTGACTCTACCCTCCCTAGCAACCGGGCCAATTTGGTTACCCCATGTGACTCTACCCTCCCTAGCAACCGGGACAATTTGGTTACCCCATGTGACTCTACCCTCCCTAGCAACCGGGACAATTTGGTTACCCCATGTGACTCTACCCTCCCTAGCAACCGGGACAATTTGGTTACCCCATGTGACTCTACCCTCCCTAGCAACCGGGCCAATTTGGTTACCCCATGTGACTCTACCCTCCCTAGCAACCGGGCCAATTTGGTTACCCCATGTGACTCTACCCTCCCTAGCAACCGGGCCAATTTGGTTACCCCATGTGACTCTATCCTCCCTAGCAACCGGGCCAATTTGGTTACCCCATGTGACTCTACCCTCCCTAGCAACCGAGACAATTTGGTTACCCCATGTGACTCTACCCTCCCTAGCAACCGGGACAATTTGGTTACCCCATGTGACTCTACCCTCCCTAGCAACCGGGCCAATTTGGTTACCCCATGTGACTCTACCCTCCCTAGCAACCGGGCCAATTTGGTTACCCCATGTGACTCTACCCTCCCTAGCAACCGGGACAATTTGGTTACCCCATGTGACTCTACCCTCCCTAGCAACCGGGACAATTTGGTTACCCCATGTGACTCTACCCTCCCTAGCAACCGGGACAATTTGGTTACCCCGTGTGACTCTACCCTCCCTAGCATCCGGGACAATTTGGTTACCCCGTGTGACTCTACCCTCCCTAGCAACCGGGACAATTTGGTTACCCCATGTGACTCTACCCTCCCTAGCAACCGGGCCAATTTGGTTATCCCGTGTGACTCTACCCTCCCTAGCAACCGGGCCAATTTGGTTACCCCGTGTGACTCTACCCTCCCTAGCAACCGGGCCAATTTGGTTACCCCGTGTGACTCTATCCTCCCTAGCAACTAAGACAATTTGGTTACCCCGTGTGACTCTACCCTCCCTAGCAACCGGGACAATTTGGTTACCCCATGTGACTCTACCCTCCCTAGCAACTGGGACAATTTGGTTACCCCATGTGACTCTACCCTCCCTAGCAACCGGGACAATTTGGTTACCCCATGTGACTCTACCCTCCCTAGCAACCGGGACAATTTGGTTACCCCATGTGACTCTACCCTCCCTAGCAACCGGGACAATTTGGTTACCCCATGTGACTCTACCCTCCCTAGCAACTGGGCCAATTTGGTTACCTCATGTGACTCTACCCTCCCTAGCAACCGGGACAATTTGGTTGCTAAGGAGACCTGACTGGAGTCACTCAGCACGCCCTGGATTCAAACTCGTGACTCCAGGTGTGATAGTCAGCGTCAATACTCGCTGAGATACCCAGAGCCCCAAATACTGCATTTTCTTCTTTCTTCCTCCACTCTGCAATCGTTCTGAAACGTTTTGACACTCAAAGTAATAACAAGTTTCCATTTGTAAACATTAGTTAATTTATTTTTTACAGAATTTATTCGAGTTATTGTTAGTTCATTGTGCATTTACTAAAGTTTACATATACTGAACTTTTGATTTTGAAGATATTAATATATGTTGAAATTGACATTAACTATTAACAAATGCTGTAAATGTATTGTTCATTGTTATTCATGTTAGCTAATGTTGTTAACCCTTTAAGCTCGGATGGGACTTGACCAACATAAAATAGGTTTCGTTTGAAAGTTCAGAAGCTGTACTTTATAATGCATGTAGATATTATGACCAAAACTGAACAAGTGCTTTAAAATCTGCAGATAAATCAGAAATGTTACATTTTGATCATATTATTGCAATCTGTAAAAACATGAAACTGATCAAATATTCATGTGTCATATGTTGTTGGAAAGATCTCAAAGAGTAAAATACAACCAGACTATTTGTTTTACTCACAGATGAAAATACAGCGAGTAACAGCTAAATATATGTCTTTGACTATTATAAATTCCTGAAATATAAACCGAATATAAAATCTCACATATCATTATTTAGAGTCAGTGATTATCTTTCAATCGAGTCCACACACAAGATAATCAGATGTATAGATCATTAGATAATCCACATGAAGCACAATGTTACATATGACCACCAGGAGATGGCGCCAAATACATGACACAGAC
>JAVLUX010000029.1:39080000-39102500 GCA_032164185.1 Moxostoma hubbsi
CCAAGATGTCTATCAGATATGAGATATTACTATACAATTTTAATTTTGTATGAATTCTTTGCTCATGGACAGTAACAGAGTAACTTTGTAGAGATGAATTATATAAAAATGTAAAAATGTACAGGTCGAGAAAAGCATGTTTGCTGTTAAAAATATTTGAAAATATATGAAACATACAAAGTAAAATACAACTTTGTTCCAATGTTTGCTGAAAAAAGCTGAAGAGTTCCCAGATATAATTAAAACAAGTCATACGTAACAATTGACAGATGTTTTTGTTATTTGGGTTTAGTGAGAACTTGGATGGGAGACTGCGCTCGAAGATCGTAAGCCATGGACTCTTATTTTGAAATTCATGATGGCGGGCGTCACTTCCGTCTCAGTTGCTAAAAACAAGCCATAGCAACAGTTCGTTTCTAAGTGATATGACTTGATATGATATATGTTATTTTGGTAATGTCCCACTCAAAACGTGTTACCCGAGCAGTTTATAACTACGTCTCACGTATATTGGAAACAAACAACTAATAACAACAAAAACTCGTATTGAAAGACGCGTCCTGTAGCCGGTTGACGTCACTGTCGTTGATGTCCATTAAAATAAAAAAACAAATATTCTGTTTATTTTTACAGTTCTATTATTATATTAAATTACTAATACTATATTTATGAGCGATTATGATTCATCGTTATTACACTCTTCTTCGACGTAATAAATATGGTACAACAATCAAGATAATGTACAGCGTAGGACTTTTATTTTGAAATCTTACATGGTGGGTGTCATCATCGCTGAATTCACACGCGCTGTTTGCGCGCTTGTATTTTGTTTTCCTGTTTGCAAAAATCAACAAATTTACAAAAACAGAATTAAACTTGTAAAATGTGATTTTACTCTGGTTTAAAACGATCTGAGATTAAATCCGAGTTTTAATGGACACGGACTCGAAACCCTCCGCAGGACGAGAGAAGGTAAAAACTTTATAAACATCCACAACATCCATATTCAACATGTTTCACTAGCAGCATTAAAATATATATATAATAACTGCTATGATAAGAAAAAAACATCGTGCGTTTAAATAAAATCACACTTAAAATACTACATTAAATCATCACGCATTTATATAAATCAAGCTTTAAATTATATTAAATAATTTTTCATGCTGGAAAATCCAGTTCGAAAGAATTACTGTTTTGTATTAAGCTGTTTTGAAACATAGTAGCTGGTCCAAGTTGGTCATGAGCTGGTCCAAGCTGGTCTAAGATGGTCATGAGCTGGTCCAAGCTGGTCTAAGATGGCCATGAGCTGGTTTAAGATGGTCATGAGCTGGTCTAAGCTGGTCTAAGATGGTCATGAGCTAGTCCAAGCTGGTCTAAGATGGTCATGAGCTGGTCCAAGCTGGTCTAAGATGGTCATGAGCTAGTCCAAGCTGGTCTAAGATGGTCATGAGCTGGTCCAAGTGGGTCATGAGCTGGTCCAAGCTGGTCGACCAGCTACTATATTCCAAAAACCAGCTTGACCACCTTGAGCTGGTCCAAGCTGGCCAAGAGCTGGCCCAAGCTGGCCAAGAGCTGGTCCAAGCTGGCCAAGAGCTGGTCCAAGCTGGCCAAGAGCTGGTCCAAGCTGGCCAAGAGCTGGTCCAAGCTGGTCTAAGATGGCCATGAGCTGGTCTAAGAGCATGTTCCAAAACACAGCTACCAGCTTATGTTAATGAATGTTTAAATTCAACATTATTTTACATACATTTCTATAAAGGCACGATAGCACGGCTTTATAAAATGTAAAATAATGTTGAATTTAAACATCATTCATGAACTCAATAAGAAGTAACTCACTGTTTTGGATTTTTATCTGAATGTCCCAACAGAGTTCAGCGCTTGTCAGTTGGTTTTGTTTAAATAAAAAGCACTTTGCCATAAAACTGTAATTAAACACAAAAATAAACTTTATTTCAGACGTAAGCTCATTTTAGATGTCACGCTTTACCAAGATTCATCCTATCAAGCCTTAATCAATCCTTTTATATGACTTTATATTTGTGCAGTTGTTCAGAGCTGTGGTAAGTGTGTGTCTGTTGTGTTGTACAGGAGCGTCTGACATTCCCCCTCAGAGGTCGAGTGATGTCTGACAATGTGTCTCTGCCCTCATATGCCGAATATCCTACAGGACGTCCCTTTATCAACACACACCTGCCACTCAAACACAAACCTGTCAGAGCTTTTCCCGAGAGCAGCGGTGCAGGTACACACAAACACACACACACTCACTCATACACACACACTCACTCATACACACACACTCACTCTCACACACACTCGCACACACACTCAGTCATACATACACGCACACACTCATACACACACACTCATACACACTCACACACCTCACACACACTCACACCACACTCAGTCATACTCTCACACACACACACACACTCAGTCATACACTCACACTCTCTCACACACACACACACACTCACACACACACACACTCAGTCATACACTCACACTCTCACACACACACACACACACACACACTCAGTCATACACTCACTCTCACACACACACACACACACCACACACACTCAGTCATACACTCACACACACACACACACACACACACACACACACACTCAGTCATACACTCACACTCTCACACACACACACACACACACACACACACTCAGTCATACACTCACACTCTCACACACACACACACGCACTCAGTCATACACTCACACTCTCTCTCACACACACACACACACACACACACTCAGTCATACACTCACACTCTCTCTCACACTCTCACACACACACACACACACACACACACACTCAGTCATACACTCACACTCTCACACACACACACACACACACACTCAGTCATACACACACACACACTCGTGATAGGGTCTCTGTGATGCTCAGTATGTTACTGTGACAACTCTCTAATGTCCCCAGTCGCACTCATCCGTATAGAGAGAATGACGATCCACTGACAGCTGTGTGCGTCCATCATTAATAATTCAGCATGTCGGGGTAATCGCTCTCAGTATTGTGTGTTGCTGATGTTTGAGCAGGATACAAGATGCCAATACAATGGACAGTGTAGTTTAAAAATACTGTGAGTTTATTATAAACACTATGTGAGGTTTTACAAATACTGTAAAGAGGAGGCGGAGTTAATAACTTAAGGGGATAGTACACCTCAGTCACCATTCACTTTCATTGCATAGTTATGTGAACTGTGAACTGTTCCTTTAAAGTTTCTGTTCCATCATTGCTTGTAATGGCAACTTTATGTGAGATATAGTTATATTAGCGAAATATGCTAAAGTCGTGATTCTGAGAATACGCTGCAACCGTTTCTAAGAATTTCAACTTTAAGTTTATATCTCGCAATTGTGACTTTATTCTTAGAATAGCGACTTTAGTCTTCATTAAGCAATTGCGACTATTTCCTGTAATTGTGATTTAAGTCTGTATCTCGCAATTGCATTTTTATATCTTGTATTTCCAACTTTATTTCTCAGAATTGCAACTTTATCCTGTATTTCGCAATCGCAGCCTTTTTTCTCATATTTGCGACTTTGACCTATATCTCAAAGTTGTGACTTTATTCTCAGAATAGCGACTTTAGTCTTCATTAAGCAATTGCGACTTTTTCCTGTAATTGCAACTATTTCGAATAATTGCGATTTACGCCTATATCTCGCAGTTGTGACTCTTGTAATTGCATTTGTGATGTTTTTTCTTATTATTTTACTTTATCATTAACTTTAAACTATATCTCGCAAGTTTGATTTTTTTTTTCTCCATATAATAAAAATTCTGAGAATAAATTTATTTCTTACAATTGCGACTTTATTCTTGTGTTTGCAACTATATCTCATATTTGCAACTTTTTTCTTATAACTGCAACTTTATCCTGTATTTTGCAATTGCGACCTTTTTCCTCAAAATTGCGTCTTTAGCCAATATCTCGCAATTGATACTCTTTATTGTAATTGCAGCCTTTATTCTCAGAATAGCGACTTTAGTCTTCATTAAGCAATTGCGACTTTCCTGAAATTGCAACTTTATTTCTTGTAATTGCGACTTTAGCCAATATCTCGCAGTTGTGACTCTTGTAATTGCAATTTATATCTCGCATTTGTGATTTTTTTTCTTCTAATTTTACTTTATCATTAACTTTAAACCGCATCTCGCAAGTTTGATTTTTTGTTTCTCCATATAATAAAAATGTATATCTCACAAGTGTGACTTTATGTCTTGCTATTACGACTTTATTTCTAATAATTGCAACTTTAGCTTATATTTCGTAATTGCAGCTTTATTTCTCGCAATTGTGAGAAATAGTTACAATTGCGAAATATTTGCAATATATGCTTATATTCTGAGCATAAACTTTATTTCTTACAATTGCAACTTTATTCTTGTGTTTGAAACTATATCTCACATTTGCAGCTTTATTTCTCGCAATTTTAACTTAATGCAGCGCAAATGTGAGACAAATTCGCAATTATAAAAAATAAATAAATAAATTTGCAATTGCGAGCTATGAAGTCAGAACTTCAAAAACGTAACTAACATTATTAGTGAGCTTCAAGGAGGAAATAAACCTGCATAAAAATGAAATATGGCCCCTATAACGTTTGTCTGCCTGTTTGTTTTAGCGATAATTTCAGCACTAAAAAACCTGCAGGAGAAGATTCGTAATCTTGAGTTGGAACGATATGATGCTCAACAGAAACTCCAGATGCTCCACAGAGAATCCACACATGAGGACGACGACGACAACGGAGCGCAAGAGAGACCAAAAAACAACGGTGTGTATGAGGAGTACTTAAATGTGCAGTGTGTACAATTCAGAAACACTTGTTATAGTGACACCTGTGGCCGTTCAGTGAACTGCAGCCTATTGCAGATGTATTTAGTGTAGTTATACTATAGCCTATGTCAGCATTAGCTAGCTAGCTAGCTTTATCAATAACTGTTAGCTAAACATCCCCAAAACCGAACGAAGGACCCTCCAGGAATCAAACGCCCTGCCGATGTTCACTCTAGTTTTCGCTCGACCACGATCGTGTTCCCGGACGTTTGTTGGTTTCCATCTCTAAAATAATGTTATCTAGTGTTGCAGTTTGTTGTCGCTGTAACGGAAGAGCGGACGTAGCGGAAGAGATGTACCGAGGCTCTCAGGAGCGCACATAAACGTCACATCCTTTGGATTTTCCCGGCAAATGCGACCCGTTCCCTTCACATGAAAATCAGTCTACAGGCTTTAATAGGGAATATAGGAAGTCCAGGAAGGGCTCGTTTTGTTTTTGTTAAGTTGTGTTACAAGCCGTTTCACACATCAGCAAAAGAAGGGCGAAATATTACATGAAAATTGTTACAAACTGCAACTTAAACTAAAAGTAGCAATTCTACTAACTTAAATACAAAGCGTCAGCTGTTTCGCAATAGTGCAGCTTTTTCAGTAACAAGCTTCATTTTCTCTGAATTTAGTTCTCAAAAAAAAAAAAAAAAATTCTCTTCTATTTGTTTTACTTTTAAAAAAAAAAAAAATATTTTTTTTTTTCTCATGAAGCAACATTTTTTTCTTGCTAGCTAACAATTAGCATGTAGTACCATCATCGGCCACCAGGTGCCACTATCAGTAAGCATAAAACCTTACGCTGACACGGTGACAGAATGTCTGTGGTACTTTATCTGTTCATTTACAAATGTATAGTTAGTTAATATTGCGATTTGAACTGCGATTATGATGGTGATGTTTTCCATGTGTTCTACTGCTAAAAGGCTGCTGGGGTTTTCACTCTTCAGCCCTCTTAAAAAGAACCAAACTGAGACCTTTTTCAGTTCAACCACAAACAAATAAATACATAAACACAGAAACAAAGTCTTCTTCATATCCAAATGTTGCCATCCTCCGTGTACCTGTTTTTGTCCATTTTGTGACAGGATCTCAACCCACTAATCATCATCATTAAATTACATTAGGGATGCTCCAATCAGGATTTTAACCCAATACTGATCTCCAATTTTCTTTTCATCTCATCAGTCGATGCTGATCATTTAACTTTTATCAGCAGCTGTCAAAACTGGTTATATGTAAACTTTCTGCACAATGTCACTGGTAACTACATTTCCCTTTGACAGTAAAAACTAGGCAACAACTATGGTAGTCAATAATTCAGTATACACAAAATATAATTTTAAAATAGCTGTTACTCTTTATTCTAGGCCTTAAAAACTAGTAGGCTTATACAAACTATTCTTTACTGTATATAAAATAGTCCTAAAGAATGAGACTTAATGTCAAACCGAAGTTGAACTGATAACCCATTGGTGTAATTACTTTTAAAGTGGACATTTTTAGTAGTTTGTCACTATTACATTTAATTATTTTTAATCATTATTTTATTATATTTAATTTAGCTATGCACTATATTATAGTAACTAAATATTTGATATAGATGTATTATATGTATGTTCCTTCATATTCATCTTGTTCGATGTTGGTAATGTTAGTTCCGCTTTCACTTGTTTCCGCGGGGACTGTAATAAGTGCGACACGCGCTCTCGTGAGAGGTAAACAAATGACGGGAGACCTGAGGATGAGAAGTTTCTGGACTCTACAGGTGTTACTGTTAATGCTGTTCGCTCAGCAATCATTTAATAAAGATGTTTGAATTATTCCCCATCTTGTATTCTGCGTTATTATTATGATATCTGTGCCTTACGCCTCACGCAGGACGCGCCAGTTTAGTGTAAATAAAGCGTTTAGCGCACGTGAGCAAACGGAACCGAACTCAGAGCACTTCCGTTACTTTAAACATTACACGATTAATTGTGCAGCTCTAAGTTATAGTATAATGCTATAAAAGAATGTTTTGCAGTCTTAATCAAGAAAAAACATAATAATGTTAGAGAGTCTTCTAATTCATGAAATCCCACAATTAAATGAATATACCTCAGGTTACGTTTGACAACGATTGAAGCTGGCATGGCATTAATAAATAAACAAACAAACACTTGACAACAGGATTTATTTCTGATTGTTTGATGACCTTCACTACATTCGCTCAATTTGTCAGCATAAGATTTCATGCTAGTCACATGCTAATTGTAAGCTAGGTGTTGCCTCTTGAGGATAAAAAATAAAATTTAATTTTCAAAATATTTATTTTTGCAGTACATAGGCTCAGAAAGGCACTAAGACGTCTAAAAAATCATTTTGACCTTGTAAAAAATCCCCTTGAACAGTTAAAATAATAATTCCCTTAAATGTAGTGTTGGGAGTCTTGGATGGTTCATAATAAATGATTCACTGATTCACCTCAGCAGCCTTAAAGGGACACTGCCTTCTTTTTTTGAAGCATAATATTTAGTTAATTGCTTCTGTTTATGTAACTATAACTGTTTAATTGCCTGTTCTGGTTTTATCAGTGTATTAAGTATGGTTTTACTATAGTAATATAGTATTTTAGTAACCATGACTGTAGTAACCTTGGGTAAGTATCTTATAGTTTTACCCGGTATTAGTTTGTCATCATCAAGTCCACACTGGAGTTTATTCTGGCCAAGAACCGCCAAATTAAAAAGGATGAGACCGTCTGACTGATGTGTAAAGTGACTAACCGCGCGGTTCAGTCCTGGCAAGCCAGTCTCTCAGCTGTCTCACTTCACACCTGTCTGTCTGTAGAGCTGCTCTCTCAGTTGTCGGCGGCTGAGAGTCGATGTTCACGTCTGGAGAGACAGTTGGAGCTCATGAGGAAGACTGTGAGAAGCACTGAATCGGACAGAACGGCTGTACTCAGACGAAGGGTTCGTCACACACACACAAACACACACACACACACACACACACAAACACACACACACACACACACTGTAGGTGTTTGTATATATATTATTCTGCCTGTGACCTGTAGGTGTATGTGTGTTTATGTTGTTCAGGTGTCTCTGGGTCGTGTGGATTCTGTAGATCCGTCAGATGTTCAGGTGAAGCTGCAGAAGTTGGAGATGTTGGAGCAGCAGTATCAGAGACTCACACACACTCAGAGCATCACAGAGACTAAAATCACGCAACTGGAGAGAAAACTGCAAGAGGAAGAACATCAGAGGAGACTAGTGCAGGACAAAGCAGATCAGGTTTACTGACCGTCTCACAGTCGCTACACAGCGCATCTTTATCTGCTTTCTTGTTTCCGGAAGTGTTTTTCGCATTAATTTGAGCGATATGACGATTTATATACCATGGCAACAATATAAAGTGTCAATCTATAGAGATGTTGCTATACTGTGTATACCGCCATATGTAAATATCCATGCACGCGGCTTCACGTGAGACTGAGAGTATTGAAGAGACACGGAGAGGGGTTTTCCAGCATTGGAACATTTTTTTAAATTCACTGACGTTCATCTTGCAGTCGCCGCTTCATAAGCACTAAATATGCTTGTAATCTTCTCACGTGCATCTGTGTTTCACGTGAGTGTCGTGCGCGCTCTCTGGAGCATGTAAGTGTGCGCTATTCCAACAGGCTTCCCGATATCTGTGCTTTAGAGACATGAGAGCGCAGAGTGGTATCGCGCCACTCAATCCGACTTCTCACGATATCGCGTACGTGCTTCATTTGAATTCTTAAGCGCTATGAAGGAAGTTAATCTAAACATTAGTAAACAAACTGGCCATGTTTGCCTTCAGATATTCATATGTTCTCTGTAGAGATTACTAAATTAAGAGCCTAGTGAAGTTTATTTTTCATTAGATTGCGTTTTTTTACTTTGTTTTCTGTGTTGCATTGCATTGAGAAAAGTTTAATAATAATAATAATAAATATAGCTGCAAGCAGCAATTAACGGGGTTCAAGTGGTTTAAGGCTTTTAAGCACATGCATAAAAAGGTATTATGTTTTATTTAGTAAGCATGTAGCCACCTATATCATAGATGAAAAATACAATTTACAGGCAATTTACTATGGAAATATATAGCGCCACCTATTGTCCAATCTCCATAAAAGTTGGTATGCTTCTTTAGAAGTATATGTTGCATGTGCTCACCTACTTTCGTGAAGTTTTGACTTTTCGTTTAGGATTTATAGGCTTTTGAGTATATTGTGCCACGCCCATTTTCTAAATGACCCTGTTATAGCTAACCAAAGGGTAAAGTTCCACATTTTTTTGATAACTATTGCTGTAGAGAGTCCAGAGAATTAGTACTGCATTAGTTGTATTGAGTTTGAGCTAAAAAACTATGACTAGTTCACAAAAGTATGTTTTTTTTTTACATAATCGTGAATATTTAATAAACGATTTGATTGACAGTAGTGCTACTTCTGGCAAAGTTGTTCAGAATGAGGAGATCTAACATATGATATGCATATTGTGTCTATGTTTGAAAGTCAGCGTGATTACTGAGGCGTTAAACGCGTTAGCGCCACTCGGTGTCCGATTTCTTTCAAATTTCTCACAGACGTCTGGGAACAGGAGTCAAACAAGCCCAACGAGTTTTGTGCCAATCGGCCTCCGTTAACCTTGTCTAATAGGTGCTCAAACTTCATTGGCCGATGGCGGCCATGTTTTTTGAGATAAGCCAGTGTCCTCATAGACAGTCATGGCACCTTGGACAAAGACACTGCATGCCTATATTCCACTCAATCAGACTAACGTTTGCGTAGTTACAGCCATTTTCATGTTTTTTGGTATAATAGCGCCACCATGTGGCAAAACCGCACCAACTTTTCTGGACGACCAATGATTAACCTCTTACATAAGCATGCCAAGTTTGGTGAAGATATCTAATTTCCTTCAAGAATTGTAGCCATATACGTAAAATTGGCCACTTCTACTTAATGTTGTTTTCAGATACTGTAGCTAGCTCGAGTCGAAAGTTCAAACTTTTTTTGAGAACTTTTGATATTGAGACTCCATAGAATCGTTTGGCACTGGTTTAGTCCCGATCGGACGACAAACCTAGGACTAGTTCGCAAAAGTAGGTTTTATGAAAAATCCAAGATGGCGGAAAATGTGTATAGATGGAAATGAAATCGGAGACATCAGACTGAATTGTGGCATAATGTGAAATTTTGCATTATGGGAAGGTTGATTTAATTAGAAACAAAGAGAAAGTTTTCAAAGTAGTTTTCATTTATAAACTATTTAATTCACTGACTGGATTATTTTAAAATATGCATTGCATTATGGTTATTTAAACAGATTTTAATTGATTTTCCTGAAAAATGATCTATATCGTGATATAACATTTGACTCGTAATCATGCGATATGCAATAATCCTTTGATGTCATCGGAGTGCGCAGCACATCGGAACCCGCACCGGCTAAATATACGGAAGTTTGTTGGGAAATTTTTTTTCCGTCTATCCCAGAAATCACAAACATTTTAGTTCCGAATTTCATACAGACTGCGCATAAAATATATATATATATATATATAAAATTTTACAATTTTCTACAAATCCACAAATTTCACACGCTCCATTTAAAATGTTAGTTCACCCAAAAATTTACTCACCCTCAAGCCATCCTAGGTGTGTATGACTTTCTTCTTTCAGACAAACATAATCAGAGTTATATTAAAAAATATCCATTTCAGCATTTTTCTCAAAAGAAACAATTTACAGGTTACAAACATAATTATTTTAAATTCCCATTAACTCCCAAAGCTAAGGAAATCCATTTCAAAATATTAAACGATGTTTATCCTTCCAGTCAATTTGTACGAAAAAGATTTGAAATTGAAATAGTAATTGTGTATTTTGTTTTATAATACATATTTTTATGGCTTGATATTCATGAGTGGCTTTACCTAAAGGTTTCTCTTGTGAAGTCTTCTCTCATAAGGACATTGTCCATGGACTTGTTTTGAACAGCAACAAAGATGATTTTCTGGTTAATAACATCCTTATTCTTGGAAAAAAAAAATTAAACACAAATCTAAATATTTGAAAGTGAAACACAGGTTTTCTGTATTTCACAATGTGTTACTTTTTTATACAAATGCCCTTATAATGATGAAAATAACAAATCTTAATACAAAAAATCTTTTGGATATAATAGAAGAATATGATTTGAAAAATAAACCCTAGCTTTTTGGTTTCATTCATTTATTATTATTATTATTATTATTATTATTATTATTATTATTAGTGGGGGTTTTTGTTCATGTAATACACTTTTGCACCTGATATCATTGTTATATTGCAATGATGTACGATTGTTGCCATGTTGTTTGTACATGATATTGTTTATTAAAAATAATAATAATAAAGGAAACTCCGCGCTTCCGCGTTCGTCACTTCTCACCGGATCTTACGTTACGCCTACGTCATACGCCGGAACTCGACTCTTGCGAACTCGCGGACTGCCGTTAAAGGAAGCCAGTGATTAAAGTTAATAAAGTCATAAATATGGATATGTTTCTTACAAAAACACGTCGCTTTTCTTCAGAAGGCCTTTATAAGCCCTCTGGAGCCGTATGGATGACTTTTTTGACGGATGGATGTGCTTTTTGGGGCTTCAGAATCCAAGTTACCATATCCTGCTCTTCCCAGCTTTATAATGGGAGTATATTTTTTAATATAACTCCGATTGTGTTTGGCTGAACAAAGAAAGACATATACACCTAGGATGGTGAGTAAATTATGGGAACATTTTCATTTTTGGGTGAACTAACCCTGAAGTAGTTTTTCGAAGAAACGCAATTTAACTCTCAGCTTTCAATTAATGTCGTTTAATCACGAAATTCAAACAGGAAATGTTGTTTTAATGTGGTGTGACCCTGGCCCTGTGTCTCACTGTCTGTCTGTCTGTCTGTGGCCGTCTGTATGTGAGGGATGTTGACGTTGTTGTCTGTTCTGTGGTCAGTTACAGACGGGTCTTGAAGCCAATCGCATTCTCATTCAGTCCGTTTCTCCTCGTCCTCATAAACCCAGTCTAACGAAGAAGCAGAAACTCTCGTCAAAGGTTAATAGATTCCACACTAATTCCCCATTAATCAACACATATTCAGATGAATCGTTTATCATTTCTCATGTTTATTTGGGGGGTTTTGTTGCAGGAGCACGCGTCCCACCCGCAACCGCATTACAGACTCAGTCTGGGAGACGTACCGTTTGTGACCGGAACGGTAGGAGAAGTATATACTCTTTTGACCTTTAAAGGGGTCATAATCTACATTTTATCAATGTATTTTTTCTTAAGTCTACTTATAATGTTTGTAAAGGTTTCTTGCACCAAAAACACTACAATTGGACATTAATATTATATTATTCTATTTCTGGTGTTTAGCAATACTCTACAGTATAGACCCCTTTTCAGTTTGTAAACATTGTGACGGTTTTTCTTGTGGGCGGAGCTTAGGTGGAGTCACGCTAGAGTTTTGTTAGCACTAAACGGGGTCTGTTTGTCAACAGAAGTTTCTGATCATCCAATAGGCTTCATTGATGTGTAAATCTGGGCGGTCTTATGTTAATGAGCTCTCTTTCTTTAGTCGACGGGTTCGAGTCATTCTGTTCGTGCAAACGTTCAGCACGTGCTTCATCTGATGAAGCAGCATCATCCTCAGCTGTGTAACGAGCGTGTGCTGGGACACGCCCCTCTGGCCGTCTCCACCAATGAGAGGGGCCCGTCAGGACATCAATCAAGCAGTAGCTCCTCCTCTTCCTGCAGTGAAGAGCTGTCAGAACTGTTGTTGACGCTACAGGATGAGTTTGGACACATGAGCTTGTGCGTGTGTCATAAATCTATATTTTAATTACGGCTGTCGATTCAGCGTTTTAATTTAGTATGATTATTTATCAAATAAAATAACATGTTAAAAAATGTACATAATATATGATTAAATAATTATAAATATTATATATACTGCCGTGTGTGTATATACATATTGAGTTATTTTTATTTGAGGGCCGATTACTTGCGAATAATTAGATGAAATATTTGAATCGATTTACAGCCCTTATATATATATATATATATATATATATATATATATATATATATATATATATATATATATATTTAATATTATATTTTTATATATAGAGAGAGAGAGTTCAAATAATTATCCATCTATCGATCACTCTCTATGTATTATTTATTATTATTTTTATTTGGGGGCCTTTTTCAGCAAATTGTGATGTATGCTATTATATATTAGGGCTGTCAATCGATTAAATTTTTTTTTATATATATATATAATTATTTGACATATGTATTATTTATAATAAATAAAAATTGTTTATTTTTCAGCAAATAGAGTTATATACGATTAATTTGATTAACAATTTGAACCGATTGACCGCCCTAATTTTAAATAAGAGTTGTTAAATGATGATAATTATTTAATCATTATATATTTAATAATTTTTATTTGAGGGCCGATTACTTGCGAATAATTTGATAATAAATTTGAATCGATTGACAGCCCTAATATATGCATTTTTATATATATAATTATTTGAACTGTATTATTTATAATAAATGATTTTTATTTGAGGGCCTTTTTCAGCTAATTTTGATGTTTGCGATTTTAATTTGATAAAAAAATAAAATTTAATCGATTGACAGTTCAAATAATTATATAAATAAATGTATATAGTAGGGCTATGTATTATTTATAATAAAAAATATATAATAAATTATATAAATTTTTATAATAAAAGTCTTTCTCAGCAAACCCTAATATGCAATTAATTTGATTAACAATTTGAACCGATTGACAGCCCTAATTTTAACTAAGAGTTCAATTCTTAATTATTTTGTCAATTATTATTGAATATAAATGATTTTATTCAATAATATAAATAAACTAAGACCATTAATAAACAACCCTTTTTCATTTTTGTTTTTACATTGTTTATGTTCTGATGTCTGATTCATAAGCAAATGATTTTATATGTGGGGTCTTAATGACTTAACATATCTGAATGACTTTAATTAAATCATTGTGTTGTAAAACCGTGTGTTTGTGTCAGTGAGCACCGGGAGTTGGCGAAACAGATCCAGTCGTGTCGTTCGGATCGTCTGCGGCAGGATTTGGAGCGTGAGATGGAAGAGCTCGTGAAGAGAATGGAGAATAAAGGAGACCAGATCGCTACAGTCCGTCGACATCAAACACAGGTGACACATTACTGCACATTTCCATGACACTAGAACTCTGGACATCACGTCTGAGCAGGTGATGAATCCGTCTCTCTCTCTCAGATGGAGAAGTGGAGGAAACAGTGTCGTAAACAGAGTAACGCCGCTGCGGCTCACGGGGAGGTTAAAGTAATGACTGACGGACGCTCGACCGGACCGGAGAAGGTCAAAGCGAGACCAGGTGAGCGCAGCCGAGACAGTCTGCGTCTGCTCAAAGACATGCGCTCCCTGCAGACGTCACTGCGCTGCGATCAGCTCCACTGGGAGTATTGACATGCAACAGACCGAAACATCACGTGCAGCTTCTGTATGAATTACACTCATGAGACTTACAGAGACTTGATGTGTAGAATCATATTTATTCACATGTTGTGGGAAAAATGATCGATTAATCAGATGAAAGCGTGTGTTGGGCCTATTTCAACCCAGAATCAACAGAGACAAAATAATGTTCCTTATAAGGGAAATAAAGACGTTTTAGGATCGTAAGGGTTTTTTTTTGCAATATTTCATAATCTAACTATTTTTTTTCCCCAAATCTTCATTACTGTTATCAAGAAAAACATGGTGGAAAAGTGTTTTTTTTTTTTTTTTTTTTTTTTTTTTTTTTTTTTTTTTTGTTTCTTTGATTTTATAGATTTGTTCCTTTTTTTTTTTTTTTTTTTTTTTTTTTGTTTCTTTGATTTTATAGATTTGTTCCTTTTTTTTTTTTTTTTTTTGCAGAATTTAGTACATTTGTCTTTTTTTTTTTTTTTTGTGTGTTTTCTTTGCTTCCATATGTTTAATAATATATTATAAATAAACATGGCACCCCTTCAAAAATATGATAAAAAATTTTGAAAAATAAATCAAATATTTTTTTTTTTTTTTTTTTGCTCCAACTTTTGGGTTTATTTAAAAAAAAATAAAATTTTTTTTATTTTTTTTTGGTTCAAATAAAACCAAAAGTTGGAGGGAAAAAAAATTAAATATGGAGCAAAAAAACAAAGACAGAGAAAATCTAAATATATAAAATAAATTTGAACATAAAAAAAAAAAATTGTTAGATTTTTTTTTTTATTTTTTCTCTTTTGTGTGCATTTTGTTCTCCATATATTTTTTTTATATATTTTATTATTTATATATCATATTTTTTGAGGGTGCGCCATGTTTATTTATATTCAATTTATTTTTGTCATGTTTTTTTTTTTTATAAAAAAAATATATATTTTTGCTTTGTATGTTTACATTTTACAAAAATTGTTTTGCTGTTTTTTTCCTCAAAAGTTTTCTTTTTTTTTTTTTATCTCGCTTGTTAAGTAACATGTCGTACCTCCTGATTAAATTTGATTCTGTGGTTAAAAAGGACCAGGACAGGCACTTTAATGAGATTCATCCTTTAGCGTTAATAAGTCAATCGTTCTCCTTTAAATTCTGGTTCATAGAAGATCGAATGATTCGTTTGCTCGAGATTGATTACAGGTTTAATTAAAGAAACGTGTGAAATCCACTGATGATGCAATCGCAAGATTCCCTGCAACCCAGAGGTCAGAGGTCACATCTTGCGGTTTTATTCGTACAGTTATTGCATCAATAATATATTTGATGTATTCAGCTGCAAAATAAGGAACATACTGAACCGTGCAAAGTCAATATTGGGGTTTTGTCTTTCCTCAATTACCCAGAATTCCTGATCACTCATTTCTCAGTCTTTCATGTTTTAAACCATCATTTCACAATAATACGAGTATCGATTTGTTATTAAAGTGTGGCTTGAAATATAGTTTTCATATTACTGTTATAATTATTTTGTGTTTTTAAATATTACCTGATGATGTGACTTGATCAGTAATTTATTGAAGTTTGAGTTTGTGTCCGCTGGTGCTTTTATGAGAGTTTCTCATCAAACATTTGTAAAGTATTTATTTTACAGCTCTGATTAAAGACCGACTGTCGAACGAATTTGTGATTGTTTGTTTAGACTGAAACACCGATGCTGCCATTTGAACATGTTTATTTACATAAAAAGCCATTTTCTTCCACAATATCTACACAAGTGTGCACATCGAGCACTCGCTTATACAGGGGAAATAAATGGACATATTTCGGTTTTTCGACATGAGTGAATCAGAAATGCCTCCCTGTTCTTTACCTTAAAATATGAAGAAATATTCAGGCGTTACATAAAATGTATTTACATCAGAAATGTTTGTTGGAGTCATTTAGCACAAGAGTTTTTATTCCAAAGAAAAGAAACAAATCGTTTTAACCGTCACCTGGGGTACAAACATGTACAAATACCAGAAAATAGATTTATTAAATCAAAGTGTGTAAAAGTCATCATTTACAAATGGATGTTATGTACATCATGAGGAGACGCAATAACCACTTATTGCACAAAATCATCATCATCATCATATCTAATAATTACACACGAGTCACCTGCGTGAGATACAGCAGCTAAATGAAACGCTCACAGCCAGAAGTCCAGCACATTTTCCTTCAGTGTTTATTTCTGATGACAATTATCACATATTCTGCATTTCTACGAGCAGATTGGACCTTAAATCTAAATATTGCACAAAGATTAAATGCATGTCAGATTTGGGTCTCTGGCTGGTGAAACATCAGACCTTTAGTACTTATTTTACAGACCAAATTCGGCACAATTTACCTGCAAATGAATCTCACGAAAATGGCCATATTTCACCCTATAATTAAAACATTTATATTTTGCATAATGAAAATGAAGCTTATTTTGGGAATTATTTAGACATGTTTATATATCATTTGTATTATTTAATATTAAATGAAATTACATCAATAAAACTGTATATTATACAGTATTATATAATGTAATATTTACATTTTAATAGTATATTTTGTGCTGAATTTCTTTCATATTTTTGCTAATAAATAAATATATACATATATCAGTTTCATTACTGCATTAATGTAGATTGTAATGGGTTAAATGTGCTTAATTGTTTATGTGTATTTAATTTGTAAAGTATAATTGTTCGTGTACATTATAGTTGTAGTATTTATTCTACAGAATTTATTTTAAGCCAAAATGTTTGTATTGAGAATTATTTAATAATATTTTCTACATTCCAGTAATGAGAATTAAGGGATAAAATATGTATGGGCTTATTTGTCATTAATTCATTTTCGTTATGCAAAAACAAAACATTTATTAATGTATTATTATTATTATTATTATTATTATAACACTTTACAATAAGGTTCCATTAGTTTACATTAGTTAATGTTGTAAACTAATAAATGTAAATCAATATTAACTAATGTAAACTAATATTGTAAACTAATGTTGATAACTAGTTAACATTAGTTAATATTACTTTACAATATTAGTTTACAATAGTTTACAATTGTTTACAATATTAGTTTACAATTGTTTACAATATTAGTTTACATTAGTTTACAATATTAGTTTAGTTTACAATATTAGTTTACATTAGTTTAGTTTACAATATTAGTTAATATTAGTTTACAATATTAGTTATTAGTTTACAATATTAGTTTACATTAGTTTAGTTTACAATAATAGTTCATATTAGTTTACAATATTAGTTTAGTTAACAATATTAGTTTACAATATTAGTTTACAATATTAGTTAATATTAGTTTACAATATTAGTTAATATTAGTTTACAATATTAGTTAATATTAGTTTACAATATTAGTTTAGTTTACAATATTAGTTTACATTAGTTTAGTTTACAATATTAGTTAATATTAGTTTACAATATTAGTTATTAGTTTACAATATTAGTTTACATTAGTTTAGTTTACAATAATAGTTCATATTAGTTTACAATATTAGTTTAGTTAACAATATTAGTTTACAATATTAGTTTACAATATTAGTTAATATTAGTTTACAATATTAGTTTACATTAGTTTAGTTTACAATATTAGTTTACATTAGTTAATATTTGTTTACATTAGTTTACAATATTAGTTATCATTAGTATTAACTAACATTAATAAATGATGTAACAAATATATTAATTGTTCATTTTCCATAATGCATTTACCGATGTTAACAAACAGAACCTTATTGTAAAGTGTTAAAATATATATAATGATTAATATTATAATTTTTTTTTGTGAGATTCAACCCCCGCACTGCAGGTTTAGCTTCTCGTGAGTTATGTGGTAATAATGTTGGTAACCCTTGAGAAAAACCCAAATGTCTCTCTTTGTCTTCAATCCCGTAGCAGATTTTGGCAAATGCACACACAGTCACACCTGTGCAAACACACGTTTACACACAGGATAGATATTTCTATACATCCATGTAAGCTGTAGAACTGTACACAGAGAGGCTGAATAATGCTTTATATACACACTGTATATCTGTTTTAAAGTTCACTCAGGAAGGCAACGAAAACATTTGTAAGGCAAAATCCATTTGATGCGCACATTCCACCATCCTGAGACTGAATGTCCTCTGCGGGCCCCTGTAGCCCTTTAAACACTAACCTGTATGTACACGCCATCAAAGGGTCTAGTTTATGGATCGAATGTCTCCGGGGAGCCACGCCTGTCGTCGCTCGTGTTGTAACCCCTCTGGACGGCCGCTGCTTGTGTTTTTATACATTTAAAGACAATAATGGCTTGATTTACCCGAGCGGTACCCACACAAGGTTTGGTGGCTTTTACAATAATTCAAAAACAATGTATTAAAGGGGGAAAATGTAGATTTATTTAGATTTGTTAATCTTCACCAATGCCAACTTTTAGCAAAAAAGATCCACGATCGTTTTGAGTATAATTAGTAGTATAGGTGTTAGTCAAATTTGAACGATATCATCTTATAAAATAGGTTTGACTATTATAGTTAATTGGGCAATTTCAAGTGTCAGATATGACGTCATATACTCGACCTACAGTGACCAATCGTTAATCGCCCTTAACGCAAAACCCGTCTCCGTGGCAACATCAAAGAATTGATTGCCGTTCCGTAACGAATCGTCGGTGAATTCGGAATTTTACCCAGGTGGAACTCTGTCGCTTGACCTTTGCCCTAGCGATGTCACTGGTCCTGTTTGTGACAGTCGTCGTCCAGGCAACCGTTCATGCGGTGCGAGTCGTCTCCGAACGCGCCCTGAGACTGAAGCAGCTCGAACTCCTCGTCCAGGAAGTCCAGCGAGTTGTTGCTCGGTAGACCGCGGATGGTGAACTTGTGCGAAACTTTGGCCCACTGCTCGCGGTTGGCGGCGACGCGCTCGTACAGTTCCACTGAGCGTGGGAAAATCTCCTGCAGGAGCCTGAAAAAAACACAAGGTCCCCATTAAACTTTATATCTTCAGTTTGTCTTCATAAAACGTCACAAACGATGTTCTAACATCATCTGATTTGTAAACGGTTGAGATGAATGTCGCGTATATAGTCTGACTTGTATATCGGCATGGCGATGTGCTCCATAAAGCTGATCTGGAGTTCAGGGATGTACGCTTTCTCCCGATCCATCATCTCACTCGGTCTGTTCCCCATCGCCTTCTCCTGAACACAGTGAGTGTCTGTTTTAGCAAGTTTGATATTTACACACAATATATACATTAGTAGTCAAAAGTTTGGAATATTTTCTGCATTTTGGACTATTAATATTAAACTCTCCCTCCAAATAGTCTTATTTTATTCCTCTAGATGCTCGAAGTACTAGAAAAAATATTATTTTATCTATTAGCTTCCATCACAATACACAGATGTGAACTGTAGGGGGCGCTCTAACACATTCCATCACAATACACAGATGTGAACTGTAGGTGGCGCTCTAACACATTCCATCACAATATACTGATGTGAACTGTAGGTGGCGCTCTAACACATTCCATCACAATACACAGATGTGAACTGTAGGTGGCGCTCTAACACATTCCATCACAATACACAGATGTGAACTGTAGGTGGCGCTCTAACACATTCCATCCCAATACACAGATGTGAACTGTAGGTGGCGCTCTTAACACACTCCATCACAATACACAGATGTGAACTGTAGGTGGCGCTCTAACACATTCCATCACAATATACTGATGTGAACTGTAGGTGGCGCTCTAACACATTCCATCACAATACACAGATGTGAACTGTAGGTGGCGCTCTAACACATTCCATCCCAATACACAGATGTGAACTGTAGGTGGCGCTCTAACACATTCCATCACAATACACAGATGTGAACTGTAGGTGGCGCTCTAACACATTCCATCACAATATACTGATGTGAACTGTAGGTGGCGCTCTAACACATTCCATCACAATACACAGATGTGAACTGTAGGTGGCGCTCTAACACATTCCATCACAATACACAGATGTGAACTGTAGGTGGCGCTCTAACACATTCCATCCCAATACACAGATGTGAACTGTAGGTGGCGCTCTAACACATTCCATCACAATATACTGATGTGAACTGTAGGTGGCGCTCTAACACATTCCATCACAATACACAGATGTGAACTGTAGGTGGCGCTCTAACGCATTCCATCACAATACACAGATGTGAACTGTAGGTGGCGCTCTAACACATTTGACCCCTCACAGATGTGCTCGTCCATAGACATTCAGTCTAATGTTCAGTTCAAGCAACACCCTCATTATTTCATTGAATATCTCGGCCTCTGAGTGGACTACAAGCTCAATCTAGGGGTCATTAGAAAGCTGAGATCCTCCGCTTTGCGATGATATATAATATTGTACCATTAATAGTATTAATGTATCAAAAACATATTTTTCTAATGACTTGTTTTGCATGCTTTTCCTGCTGGATGGCATATTTTGTTCTGGACATCTAAGATATAACATTGGATTAGTCACACAAGTAAGCTCACAGACATGTAAACAATGGCTCATTGTTTAGAAAACTTCCTAAGATATAATCAGATAAAGTTTTGTCTATTTGGGACTTACAGTAGCAGTTATCAAAGCACAAATGAGACATTTGTATTTGTTGTCTTTCATAAGAATCGCCAAATTGAATATGATTTTTTTGTAAGTCTTGTAATCTGTGGTAATAGTAACAAAATAACCTGTACAGTCACATTCCTGAGAATGAGAGCTTTCATTTGATATATGACTTGTCTACTTAAGTGCTATTTTATATTCATATGTATATTTCTACCACATAACCACTAGGTGGCGCTTATTTGCGATGTGGATGTTTTAAGGCCTTATTTTGTTATTTGAAGTAACAATAATGTAGAAGTGATGATATCTATGAAAAGTTCAGATTCTAAGCTTTCAAACAATACCTCACATGCTTGACTTACGTATACGGGGACTTGAGCGTACAATGTTTTCGTGATATAGCGCCCCCTTTTGGACTCGCCAGCAATCCACAGAGTTTAAGAGGTTAATGAATTCATCCAAACTCTGAAATAACTACATTTGAATTCGATGTGTATATATAGCGTTCATAACAATGTGAAAACTCTTCTATATAAGCTATTTTAATTTTTGTATTTTTAAAAATCTGCGATTTTGTTACTAATAAGGATGTAAAATAAAATTGTTTTGACTCACCAAATCTCCCTGAGAGAAGAACTCTTTGTAAATCAACTCCTGTGAAATAGAAATGAAGAAAACCGTGTAAAAATCATTAAAGTGTGTTTTTGGCTAAAGCATCAGTATGCGGCCGTGTTCTGATACGGGTCGTACCGCGATCTTTCGGGTGGTCTTCCAGCCCTTGGTCTGATCTGAGAGGTCACAGGAGGTCATGAGCAGGCACAGCAGCAGACTGCGATGAGTTTGACTCCTGGGGTTATAACCAGCTATAAACACAGAGAGAGATTTACACACTTATTCTTTCTCTTCGTTATTTGTGCAATTAATGTTACTTTTATTCATTCCTAGTTTGTTACAATCAAGAAAAAAGTAAGAAAAAAGTACACAAACTGGGTGTCGTTTGAAAGTTCAGAAGCTGTACTTTATAATGCATGTAGATATTATGACCAAAACTGAACAAGTGCTTTAAAATCTGCAGATAAATCAGAAATGTTACGATTTGATCATATTATTGTAATCGGTAAAAACATCAAACTGATGAAATATTCATGTGTCATATGTTGTTGGAAAGATCTCAAAGAGTAAAATACAACCAGACTATTTGTTTTACTCACAGATGAAAATATAGCGAGTAACAGCTAAATATATGTCTTTGACTATTATGTTGGTGTTGCTTATATGCCGCGTTTTAGCTTATAACTTCACGAAAACATAAATGGAACATAAAATGTCACATATCATTATTTAGAGTCAGTGATTATCTTTCAAACGAGTCCACACACAAGATAATCAGATGTATAGATCATTAGA
>JAVLUX010000029.1:39110000-39112500 GCA_032164185.1 Moxostoma hubbsi
CAGACACAGAGAGAGAGAGAGAGAGACAGATAGAGAGACACAGACACAGAGAGAGAGTGTGTGAGAGAACGACAACATCTTAAACGTTTTCAAAGAAGGTGTTTCCACATGAAAGCTCATTTTGTTTGTGTGTGTGTGGTTTGTACCATGGGCGTGCTGTCATCAGGAAGTGATCTGGGCGTGTAGGTGAACTCAGCGAAGCTCGGGTGGATTTTCTGGACCGGCTCGATGCTGTTATACAACAGTTTAGTGACCTCCTCCTCTGACACCTTCATATGATACATCATCATCTCATTGGCCAGATGACTGCGGAACTGAGCCTCATGAACCTTCTTATACAGGAGAGACTGAAACACAAATCAAACCATACATTCAATAAGGGGTCGTTCACACGGTTGGTTCAAAAACTAAAGGAACACTGCAGGGGTTTGAAGCTCACTCAAATGAATCAGTTCCTAATAAACGAACAGTCAAAATGAACTGACTCACTCAAATGAATCAGAGTTCCTAATAAACGAACAGTCAGAATGAACCGACTCACTCAAATGAATCAGAGTTCCTAATAAACGAACTGTCAGAATGAACTGACTCACTCAAATGAATCAGAGTTCCTAATAAACGAACAGTCAGAATGAACCGACTCACTCAAATGAATCAGTGTTCCTAATAAACGAACAGTCAGAATGAATCGACTCACGCAAATGAATCAGAGTTCCTAATAAACGAACTGTCAGAATGAACCGACTCACTCAAATGAATCAGAGTTCCTAATAAACGAACAGTCAGAATTAATCGACTCACTCAAATGAATCAGAGTTCCTAATAAACAAACTGTCAGAATGAACCGACTCACTCAAATGAATAAGAGTTCCTATTAAACGAACTGTCAGAATGAACCGACTCACTCAAATGAATCAGAGTTCCTAATAAATGAACTGTCAGAATGTACCGACTCCCTCAAATGAATCAGAGTTCCTAATAAATTAACTGTCATAATGAACTGACTCCCTCAAATGAATCAGAGTTCCTAATAAACGAACTATCAAAATGAACCAAATCCCTCAAATGAATCAGAGTTCCTAATAAATGAACTTTCAGAATGAACCAACTCACTCAAATGAATCAGAGTTCCTAATAAACGAACTATCAAAATGAACCAAATCCCTCAAATGAATCAGAGTTCCTAATAAATGAACTGTCAGAATGAACCGACTCACTCAAATGAATCAGAGTTCCTAATGCTAAATAAAAGGGAATCATTTATTTTAACCGGTTCATTTACATGAACTGTCAGAATGAACTGACTCACTCAAATGAATCAGAGTTCCTAATAAAAGAACTGTCAGAATGAACCGACTCCCTCAAATGAATCAGAGTTCCTAATAAATGAACTGTCATAATGAACTGACTCCCTCAAATGAATCAGAGTTCCTAATAAACGAACAGTCAGAATGAACCAACTCACTCAAATGAATCAGAGTTCCTATTAAATGAACTGTCAGAATGAACTGACTCCCTCAAATGAATCAGAGTTCCTAATAAACGAACTATCAAAATGAACCAAATCCCTCAAATGAATCAGAGTTCCTAATAAATGAACTTTCAGAATGAACCAACTCACTCAAATGAATCAGAGTTCCTAATAAACGAACTATCAAAATGAACCAAATCCCTCAAATGAATCAGAGTTCCTAATAAATGAACTGTCAGAATGAACCGACTCACTCAAATGAATCAGAGTTCCTAATGCTAAATAAAAGGGAATCATTTATTTTAACCGGTTCATTTACATGAACTGTCAGAATGAACTGACTCACTCAAATGAATCAGAGTTCCTAATAAAAGAACTGTCAGAATGAACCGACTCCCTCAAATGAATCAGAGTTCCTAATAAATGAACTGTCATAATGAACTGACTCCCTCAAATGAATCAGAGTTCCTAATAAACGAACAGTCAGAATGAACCAACTCACTCAAATGAATCAGAGTTCCTATTAAATGAACTGTCAGAATGAACTGACTCCCTCAAATGAATCAGAGTTCCTAATAAACAAACTATCAAAATGAACCAAATCCCTCAAATGAATCAGAGTTCCTAATAAACGAACAGTCACAATGAACCGACTCACTCAAATGAATCAGAGTTCCTATTAAACGAACTGTCAGAATGAACTGACTCCCTCAAATGAATCAGAGTTCCTAATAAACGAACTGTCAGAATGAACTGACTCACTCAAATGAATCAGAGTTCCTAATAAATGAACTGTCAGAATGAACTGACTCACTCAAATGAATCAGAGTTCCTAATAAACGAACTGTCAGAATGAACTGACTCTCTCAAATGAATCAGAGTTCCTAATAAACGAACTGTCAGAATGAACTGACTCACTCAAATGAATCAGAGTTCCTAATAAAAGAACTGTCAGAATGAACCGACTCCCTCAAATGAATCAGAGTTCCTAATAAATGAACTGTCATAATGAACTGACTCCCTCAAATG
>JAVLUX010000029.1:39122500-39125000 GCA_032164185.1 Moxostoma hubbsi
AATGATCTATACATCTGATTATCTTGTGTGTGGACTCGTTTGAAAGATAATCATCTCATTCAGTTTCATTCTGTGTCATTTGAGGCATCATTGAGACATAATTGTGGATTATCTAATGATCTATACATCTGATTATCTTGTGTGTGGACTCGTTTGAAAGATAATCACTGACTCTAAATAATGATATGTGAGATTTTATGTTCTGTTTATATTTCGTGAAGTTATAAGCTAAAGCGCGGCATATAAGCAACACTAACACAATAGTCAAAGACATATATTTAGCTGTTACTCGCTATATTTTCATCTGTGAGTAAAACAAATAGTCTGGTTGTATTTTACTCTTTGATATCTTTCCAACAACATGTGACACATGAATATTTGATCAGTTTCATGTTTTTACTGATTGCAATAATACGTAAAGTGCAATTTAATTTTTTAATAAATGATCAAAATGTAACACTTCTGATTTATCTGTAAATTTTAAAGCACTTGTTCAGTTTTGGTCATAATATCTACATGTAAAGTACAGCTTCTAAACTTTCAAATAAAACCTATATTGTGTTGGTCAACACAGCCTAAAGGGAAAACGTTAAATAAACGTTTTGTTTGTCCACCTCAGGAGATGCGGAACCCTGTTACCAAAACATGGGATATTCCTGAATATGGATTAAACCCCCTGATTTGTGAGATTTTGTTATTTCGCAGCATTAAACATCAAGTAAACATGAAAATTAAATAAACATATCAATGAAATTCTAGCGTAAAAGTTCAAATAATGCAAAAGATTGAGTGACGTGTTCTAGAATGCTGGTTTACAGTTTTATTTAACTTATATTATTTATTTTTCAACTATATTTGTAAACAGCTTTGGAAACAGGGTTGAATAGTTTGATAAATCCACTGAACTCTAAAACTGTAAAAACTAGCGCTTTCAATCGATTCCAATTTTTTCTGAATTAATTACATGAAGTGCGATACATGAACACACAACCGAAGTGTTTGAACACAAGAAAACTTCCTCGTCATGTTCTGTCGCTAACGTCTAGCCAAGGCCTAGTCCACACTAATACGTTTTCGTTTGAAAACGCGTCTTTTTCTCTCCGTTTTGGGCTTCCGTCCGCACTGAGACGCCGTTTTTGTCCGCGGAAACGGAGCTTTTCGAAAACGCACCTCGAAGTGGACACATTTGAAAATGGCGTTTTGGCGGCATAGTGTGGAATGTGAAAACGGACGCTTTGGAAAACGATGACGCGTTTTTAGTCATGTGAACTATCCAACCAAAACAATCAAGATGGCGGCCCGTGTTATAGCGGCGCTGTTGTAATTGATACTCACTTTGATAGCGTTGTTAAAAAAATAAATGTCACTTTCTACAACCTTCACATTGCTTTCCTTTAAAGGCAACGAGAAGTTATCTCGGAATTGGTGTCCGGCGACGGAACAATTTAGTTTCAGACTGAACATGCAACGGGGATTTCTCGCATGCGCAGTGACACGATTTAAGCGTTATCATACGTTTCAGTGCGGACGAGCAACTTTTGGAAAACGCTTGAAAATGTTAGTGAGGACGGAGTGCGTTTTGAAACAAAAACGAACATTTTGGAAATATAAATTAGAGATTGATTTGGACCTATGTAGCCGGTCCTACTCGCCACCGCTCCGAACGGGACTCGAACCGACGTCTCTGGTGTGGGAGGCGGGTGCGCTAACGAGGAGGCTAAAAGCTATTCCTCTAGCAGCAGTCGCTAGTGCACCTCTTGAGGTGAGGAGAGTGAGGTTACACACACACACACACACACACACACACACACATTGCACAGCTATTTACCAACTGGCTCCCACTAATAAATACTGTATTAATAACAAAGTGTACGAAATATACTTTAAAATTATACATAAAATTTACCCAACAAATGAGTTCCTATAAATATATAAAAATGACCTTTCTGAATCCTGTACATTCTGTAAAAAGGACACTGAAACTGTCTTACATCTTTACTTTGAATGTATATGTGTGAAGTTTTTCTGGATTGATGTGGAATATTTATTTAATATGTTGAGTGGAATTATAATTAGCATAGAGAAAAGAGATGTTTTTTTTATTATGAAAAAAAAGATATAGACAAGTCACGTTTTTTTGTTAAATCTGATCTTATTACTTGGTGAGTTTTACATACATAAATGTAAATGGTCTGAAAGGATTCCTAACATCTCCCATTTACAAGGACTCTCAAACCGCAAATCATCAGAACGATGGACATCTTCAAAGAATTCCTCTTCTTTATTTTAATTATACACGTATACCTCCTTTCCGTTATGTTGTTTTCTTTCTTTTATCTTTTCTTTAATATGTGATTTGAATGTTCTTTAATTTCATTGATATGAATGTTATCTTTATTGCTCTTTATATCTTATGATGAACAGTATGTGAAACACTCGTATCTACTGTATTATGTCATATATAATTATGGAAATAAAAAATAAAAAAAAGGCCACGTGA
>JAVLUX010000029.1:39137500-39140000 GCA_032164185.1 Moxostoma hubbsi
TCTGTGAACGTTACGAGTGCAAACACAGCAAACACAGAATGACGGCGATTCTCTTCCATTTCTCTGGTCTCACCAGACCAATGCATTGATGCGTTTGATCACACAGTTGCGCCTTACAACACAACATCACACTGAATGTCTGTTTGACTCAATAACATGCATTATAAATCTACCAGACTGTCTTTTCTTCCCTCAATCACGTTATTTCACGACTCATTTCCTGTCATGGATGATTTTCTGTTTCTATCTTGTTTTCTGTCGTTCTCTCTCTCTTCATAAGATGCTTTTAAAGTCGTCTGATGTTATATTGCTGATCTAAACAACCAAATCAAAGCTCTGTGGAGTGTGTGTGAGTGTGTGTTCTGATGAAGATGATGATAATGGTGTATGATGAAAGCTTTTGGACCCTTATCACCTCCAATACATACGAGGAATTGTACAGTATGAAGTTTGGCTTTTGACTCGGCTGGGAAATCGTGAGATTGAAAAGTTATTTACAATAGTTACAGTTATTTTTAGTACAGTAAAGGTCTTGATGTAAAAAACAAAAACTTTTGTCTGTTTTTTCGTTTCACCCTTGATACAAATAAAATTTCATCTGATAGGCTTTGCTTTTTCATTTCACTACATGTAAATAGAAATGTTGTCTCATGTTTTGCTTTTTTATTTCACTCTTGATGTGAATAGAACTTTCGTCTGATACATGTTTAGTTTTTTTTGTGTCACTCTTGCTGTAAATAAAATTTAAACTCAGAAACATTTTTTTTTCATAACCTGTGATGTAAATAGAGCTTTCGTCTGTAATGTTTCATCTTTTTATTTCACTCTTGATGTAAATAGAGCTTTCGTCTGTAATGTTTCATCTTTTTATTTCACTCTTGATGTAAATAGAACTTTCGTCTGTAATGTTTCATCTTTTAATTTCACTCTTGATGTAAATAGAACTTTCGTCTGTAATGTTTCATCTTTTCATTCACTCTTGATGTAAATAGAACTTTCGTCTGTAATGTTTCATCTTTTCATTTCACTCTGGATGTAAATAGAACTTTCGTCTGTAATGTTTCATCTTTTCATTTCACTCTTGATGTAAATAGAGCTTTCGTCTGTAATGTTTCATCTTTTCATTTCACACCTGATGTAAATAGAAGTTTCCTCTGATACACTTAGCTTGTTTATTTCACTCTTGATGTAAATAGAATTTTCGTCTGTAAAGTTTCATCTTTTCATTTCACACCTGATGTAAATAGAAGTTTCCTCTGATACACTTAGCTTGTTTATTTCACTCTTGATGTAAATAGAACTTTCGTCTGTAAAGTTTCATCTTTTTATTTCACTCATGATGTAAATAGAAGTTTCCTCTGATACACTTAGCTTGTTTATTTCACTCTTGATGTAAATAGAACTTTCGTCTGTAAAGTTTCATCTTTTTATTTCACTCATGATGTAAATAGAAGTTTCCTCTGATACACTTAGCTTGTTTATTTCACTCTTGATGTAAATAGAACTTTCGTCTGTAAAGTTTCATCTTTTTATTTCACACCTGATGTAAATAGAAGTTTCCTCTGATACACTTAGCTTGTTTATTTCACTCTTGATGTAAATAGAACTTTCGTCTGTAAAGTTTCATCTTTTTATTTCACTCATGATGTAAATAGAAGTTTCGTCTGTAAAGTTTCATCTTTTTATTTCACTCATGATGTAAATAGAAGTTTCGTCTGTAATGTTTCATCTTTTAATTTCACTCTTGATGTGAATAGAACTTTCGTCTGTAACATGTTTAGTTTTTTTGTGTCACTCTTGCTGTAAATAAAATGTAAACTCAGAAAAAAAAAATTAATTACCTGTGATGTAAACAGAAATGTCGTTTGTAATATGTTTCATTTTTTCATTTCACTCCTGATGTAAATATAATTTTCATCTGATACACTTAGTTCTATTTACATCAAGATTGAAATAAAAAAGCTTTCATCTGTAATATGTTTCATCTTTTCATTTCACTCCTGATGTAAATAGAATTTTCATCTGATACACTTAGCTTTTTTATATTCAATCTTGATGTAAATAGAACTTTCGTCTGTAATGTTTCATCTTTTCATTTCACTCTTGATGTAAATAGAACTTTCATCTGTAATGTTTCATCTTTTCATTTCACTCTTGATGTAAATAGAGCTTTCGTCTGTAATGTTTCATCTTTTCATTTCACACCTGATGTAAATAGAAGTTTCCTCTGATACACTTAGCTTGTTTATTTCACTCTTGATGTAAATAGAACTTTCGTCTGTAAAGTTTCATCTTTTTATTTCACACCTGATGTAAATAGAAGTTTCCTCTGATACACTTAGCTTGTTTATTTCACTCTTGATGTAAATAGAACTTTCGTCTGTAAAGTTTCCTCTTTTTATTTCACTCATGATGTAAATAGAAGTTTCCTCTGATACACTTAGCTTGTTTATTTCACTCTTGATGTAAATAGAACTTTCGTCTGTAAAGTTTCATCTTT
>JAVLUX010000029.1:39145000-39165000 GCA_032164185.1 Moxostoma hubbsi
GACTGGTGTGACTGGCGTTACTAGCGTGACTGGTGTTACTAGTCTGACTGGTGTTACTGGTGTGACTGGTGTGACTGGTGTTACTAGCGTGACTGGTGTTACTAGCGTGACTGGTGTTACTGGCGTTACTGGCGTGACTGGTGTTACTAGCGTGACTGGTGTTACTAGTCTGACTGGTGTTACTGGTGTGACTGGTGTTACTAGCGTGACTGGTGTTACTGGCGTGACTGGTGTTACTGGTGTGACTGGTGTTACTGGCGTTACTGGCGTGACTGGTGTTACTAGCGTGACTGGTGTTACTAGTCTGACTGGTGTTACTGGTGTGACTGGTGTTACTAGCGTGACTGGTGTTACTGGCGTGACTGGTGTTACTGGTGTGACTGGTGTTACTAGCGTGACTGGTGTTACTGGCGTGACTGGTGTTACTGGCGTCACTGGTGTTACTAGCGTGACTGGTGTTACTGGTGTGACTGGTGTTACTGGCGTTACTGGCGTGACTGGTGTTACTAGCGTGACTGGTGTTACTGGCGTTACTGGCGTGACTGGTGTTACTAGCGTGACTGGTGTTACTAGTCTGACTGGTGTTACTGGTGTGACTGGTGTTACTAGCGTGACTGGTGTTACTGGCGTGACTGGTGTTACTGGTGTGACTGGTGTTACTAGCGTGACTGGTGTTACTGGCGTGACTGGTGTTACTGGTGTGACTGGTGTTACTGGCGTGACTGGTGTTACTAGCGAGACTGGTGTGACTGGTGTTACTGGTGTGACTGGTGTTACTAGTCTGACTGGTGTTACTAGTCTGACTGGTGTTACTAGCGTGACTGGTGTTACTAGCGTGACTGGTGTTACTGGTGTTACTAGTGTGACTGGTGTAACTAGTCTGACTGGTTTGACTGGTGTTATTAGTGTGACTGGTGTTACTGGCTATAACACTGCAGTATAATACTGTTGGAAGAGTTTCTCAATGTGTGCCGATTCACACTATTTTTAAAAACAGTGGAACATCTGTTACTGTGCAGGGATTTTCAGAACAGAGAGAGAAACACAGAAATAGAGAGCGAGTTTGATCCGGTCGACTTTAAAAGGCTTTACAAACACAGCGACTGCTGCTCTTCAGTGACGGGTTTCCCATCATGCACTGATGCACAACAGTGAGAGCCATTCAGAGGCTGAAAACCAATTAACTCTCCATCTCTCTCATGCTTCCATCTCTAATCTTCCTGCAGTTTGTATTTGGAACCTGAAAGTCTTTTGCTAAAGGCCCATCAGTGTGTGTGTGTATATGTGTGTGTGTGTGTGAGAGTGTGTGTGTGTATGCATGTGTGTGTGTGTGTGTGTGTGTGAGAGTGTGTGTGTGTATATGTGTGTGTGTGTGTGAGAGTGTGTGTGTGTATATATGTGTGTGTGTGTGAGAGTGTGTGTGTGTATGCATGTGTGTGTGTGTGTGTGTGTGTGAGAGTGTGTGTGTGTATATGTGTGTGTGTGTGTGTGAGAGTGTGTGTGTGTATATGTGTGTGCGTGTGTTTGTGTGTGTGCGTGTATATATGTGTGTGTTTGTGTGTGTGAGTGTGTGTGTGCGTGTGTATGAGCATATATGTGTGTGTGTGTGTGTGTGTGCGTGTGCATATGTGTGTGTGTGTGTGTGTGGATATGTTTGTGTGTGTGCGTGCATATGTGTGTGTGTATATGTTTGTGTGTGTGTGTGTATGTGTGTGTGTGCGTGTATGTGTGCATACATATGTGTGTGTGTGTGTGTACGTGTGTGTGTGTGCATATGTGTGTGTGTGCATGCACGTGTGTGCGTGTATGTGTGTGTGCATATGTGTGTGTGTGTGTGTGCGCGTGTGTGTGTGTGTGTGTCTGACAGAATCGAATGGGGCAGAGCTGGATTTCCTAAACGGTTCACCTGTCCTGATAAGCACATACTAGTTCTGAAGGAATTATTTCAGGTCTGGAGAACTCTGAAGTGTTTGAGATTCATAGTGGATGGATCTGTGTGTGTCTGTATAATAATCTCTCATCCGTTCTGCAGAAGGTGGAATTCTTTTCCAGGTTTCCGGAGCATTCTTCAGTGGAGAGAGAGAGAGAGAGAGAGAGAGAGAGAGAGACAGATGACAGTTGTCTCATTCCGTACAGCTAACTACACACTAGTTCCCATGACAACTTGTATATGTAGCATGATTAGATACTGGATGGACACACACACACACACACACACACACACATATTCACTAACAACTCACAATCTCTTTCAGCTGGTGCAATCACTGAACTTGCATCTTGAGTATTTAAATGAAGTCATTGTCTTTCCTTTCGACACAAACATGTTTCATCTGTGTAAATTAGGATCATTTTATATTTAAATCTTATATATATTTATATTGAACTAAAATGCCTAAATAAGGTTCAGGGCTTCCGGAAATGTTTATTAAAACAAACAGATTTCAACTTTTTCCTTTTTGTTAAATGAAGGTCTCATTACAAATGATTGTAAACTTTTCACCTGGTCTTCATCATTTATTTTTGCTACTTTTTACATGTTTCTGTGTCTAGATTTGACTGTTTCAGTGTTCAGATGCAGACTTTCAATATTAAACTATGAAAATACATTATAAAAATGAATTATAAGCACTACCTTTATGATATTTGTGGCGCTTGACCGGTCTCTCTACACGTCCATTGTGTGCAAAAGAGCAGTGTGAACATTCTGCTAAACGTCTCCTTTTGTGTTCCACTGATTAAAGTCACAGAGGTTGGGGTCAACATAAGGGTGACCTAATATTTATTTTAAAATCTCTGCAGATCATATACAAATAATGACAAGTTGGTTTAATATCACAAACAGATTTATTTTGTGATGCAAAATTCCCCTCATTCTCTTTCATGTTTCTTCACCTTCATCTGAATCTCTCTGGTCTCATGTAAATGTTGTTGTTCTCATGTTAATTAAACAAGAACACCTGCACAGAAACAGAGTTTAATGGCATTCAAATGATCAGCCCTCTGTAATTGCGTCCAGTGAATTTGTTTGTTTGTTACATTTAATGTTTTTCTGACAGTACACTCAAAGTGCTTCACACAGGAAACAGTGTGCAGCATCCACCGGCAACCATAATACACCAGTACAATACACCAGCACAATACACCAGCACAACACACCAGCACAACACACCAGTACAATACACCAGCACAATACACCAGTACAATACACCAGCACAACACACCAGCACAATACACCAGTACAATACACCAGCACAATACACCAGCACAACACACCAGCACAACACACCAGCACACCAAGCTGTGTTGTGCTGGTGTGTTGTGCTGGTGTGTTGCGCTGGGGTGTGGTGCGCTGGGGTGGTGTGCACTGGGGTGGTGTGCGCTGGGGTGGTGTGCACTGGGGTGGTGTGCACTGGGGTGGTGTGCACTGGGGTGGTGTGCTCTGGGGTGGTGTGCACTGGGGTGGTGTGCACTGGGGTGGTGTGCACTGGGGTGGTGTGCACTGGGGTGGTGTGCGCTGGGGTGGTGTGCACTGGGGTGGTGTGCACTGGGGTGGTGTGCACTGGGGTGGTGTGCTCTGGTGTGGTGTGCTCTGGGGTGGTGTGCTCTGGTGTGGTGTGCTCTGGTGTGTTGTGCTCTGGTGTGTTGCTCTGGTGTGTGGTGCGCTGGGGTGTGGTGCGCTGGGGTGTGGTGCACTGGGGTGGTGTGCTCTGGTGTGGTGTGCTCTGGGGTGGTGTGCTCTGGTGTGGTGTGCTCTGGTGTGTGGTGCGCTGGGGTGTGGTGCGCTGGGGTGTGGTGCGCTGGGGTGGTGTGCGCTGGGGTGGTGTGCACTGGGGTGGTGTGCACTGGGGTGGTGTGCTCTGGTGTGGTGTGCACTGGGGTGGTGTGCTCTGGTGTGGTGTGCACTGGGGTGGTGTGCTCTGGTGTGGTGTGCTCTGGTGTGTGGTGCGCTGGTGGGGTGTGCTGGTGTGTTGCGCTGGTGTGTTGCGCTGGTGTGTTGTGCTCTGGTGTGTTGTGCTCTGGTGTGTTGCGCTGGTGTGTGGTGCGCTGGTGTGTGGTGCGCTGGTGTGTGGTGCGCTGGGGTGGTGTGCGCTGGGGTGGTGTGCTCTGGGGTGGTGTGCTCTGGGGTGGTGTGCTCTGGGGTGGTGTGCGCTGGTGTGGTGTGCGCTGGTGTGTTGTGCTGGTGTGGTGTGCGCTGGTGTGTTGTGCGCTGGTGTGTTGTGCTGGTGTGCTGTGCTGGTGTGTTGTGCGCTGGTGTGCGCTGGTGTGTTGTGCTCTGGTGTGCACTGGTGTGTTGTGCTGGTGTGGTGTGTTGTGCGCTGGTGTGCACTGGTGTGTTGTGCTGGTGTGCTGTGCTGGTGTGCACTGGTGTGTTGTGCTGGTGTGCTGTGCTGGTGTGTTGTGCTCTGGTGTGCACTGGTGTGTTGTGCTGGTGTGCTGTGCTGGTGTGTTGTGCGCTGGTGTGTTGTGCGCTGGTGTGGTGTGCGCTGGTGTGGTGTGCGCTGGGGTGCTGTGCTGGGGTGCTGTGGTGGTGTGTTGTGGTGGTGTGTTGTGGTGGTGTGGTGTGCGCTGGTGTGGTGTGCGCTGGTGTGTTGTGCACTGGTGTGTTGTGCACTGGTGTATTTTACTGGTGTGTGATTGTGTGTGTATCTGTGTGTTTGTGTGAGTGTGTGTGTGTGTGTGTTTGTGAGTGTGTCTGTGTGTGTGTGTGTGTGTGAGAGTGTGAGTGTGTATGTATGCGTGTGTGCGTTTGTGAGTGTGTGCTTGCAGTCTGGATATAAAGCAATTGAGCAGATATTGTTTGAATAAGTCCCTCAGATTAACAGATAGACTCAGTTTCATTTCTATAATCGTGTTCTGCTTTTAAACTCCCTTTTCAGAGCATTTACACGCACACACACATGCATATATGTGCACAAACACACACATTCACACACTAAATAACTGAATAATGTATGTGTGACGACCATAAATCTTTTCTATACAGATATGCTGTTCACAGAATTATCAGCTTTATGAAATATTGCTCCTTTATTTCAAGTGTGTCGGATTATCTGCGGTGAAACACAAACATTCAAGTATATGTCATGGTGTTACTATGGTAACTGTTATAGGCCTTTATTTCAGTGCTGTTCATCAAATAAGACTAATTAATAATCATGAAAGTTTTGCAAACAATCAAGGTTAGTCTCGGGTTATTAATGAAAAAATATCTAGTGATACTTTACAAGGCTGTAAGCACATATTTATGAGTGAGAATACAGAAAAACAGACATTGAACATAGAGCCTGAAATATACAGCACAACCAGTGTAGTCCGATTCCCGAACAAATGACTCTTATGAACAGATTGACCAGTCATTTGTTCGGGAATCGGACTACACTGGTCATGCTGTATGTTTCACACAGTAGATTCAAAAGAATCAGTTCATAAGAGTCATTTGTTTGGGAATCGGACTTTACTGGTCGCGCTGTATGTTTCACACAGTAGATTCAAAAGAATCAGTTCATAAGAGTCATTTGTTTGGGAATCGGACTTTACTGGTCGCACTGTATGTTTCACACAGTAGATTCAAAAGAATCAGTTCATAAGAGTCATTTGTTCGGGAATCGGACTACACTGGTCGTGCTGTATGTTTCACACAGTAGATTCAAAAGAATCAGTTCATAAGAGTCATTGGTTCGGGAATCAGACTACACTGGTCGTGCTGTATGTTTCACACAGTAGATTCAAAAGAATCAGTTCATAAGAGTCATTGGTTCGGGAATTGGACTACACTGGTCGCGCTGTATGTTTCACACAATAGATTCAAAAGAATCAGTTCATAAGAGTCATTTGTTCGGGAATCGGACTACACTGGTCGTGCTGTATGTTTCACACAGTAGATTCAAAAGAATCAGTTCATAAGAGTCATTTGTTCGGGAATCGGACTACACTGGTCGTGCTGTATGTTTCACACAGTAGATTCAAAAGAATCAGTTCATAAGAGTCATTGGTTCGGGAATTGGACTACACTGGTCGCGCTGTATGTTTCACACAATAGATTCAAAAGAATCAGTTCATAAGAGTCATTTGTTCGGGAATCGGACTACACTGGTCGTGCTGTATGTTTCACACAGTAGATTCAAAAGAATCAGTTCATAAGAGTCATTTGTTCGGGAATCGGACTACACTGGTCGTGCTGTATGTTTCATGCTATAGATGACTAACGGTGTTGCAGTGCCGCTGTCTGGTAGCACATTAAACATTGTCCGTTTGTTTGAGTCGGTTATTCCGTCCGCATTGGTGAATATTATACATTATACATTATAAATATATTATACATTAACACAACCAAAAGTCATAAAAAAATCATTCAGTTCTTATCATTCTTAACAAATGCAATCGCTTGCCAACACTCTTGCCAACTGCTGTTGATGTAAAATGAACTGTCCTTGATTCTTTCATGAGACAAAACACGCCAAAGATTCGATTGTTTTCATTGCTGCTGTGAAGATCTCGACCCCCTCGAGCATTACAGACGCTCTCCACATCAAATATTTACATCTTAAAGTGCCACAGTGGAGTGAGACAGAGGAAATAGAGCCAGTAAATGATTGCTGAGCTCAAGTACCCGCTGCAGAAGGTCGGATCAGGTGGATAATCCCTCTGTTTGGTCGGGAATGTCGCCGAGAGCCGTATGTGACACTAGTTGTACATGTAACGGTAGTCAGCTGGTCCCTCGGGGCAGGTCAAGTAGGACTGATGACACACGAAAAATTTAAAAAACAACCCGATTTTAAGACTCTCCCAGGGGCTCGTGAGTTTGAATCCAGGGCGTGCTGAGTGACTCCAGCCAGGTCTCCTTAGCAACCAAATTGGCCCGGTTGCTAGGGAGGGTAGAATCACATGGGGTAACCAAATGGGCCCGGTTGCTAGGGAGGGTAGAGTCACATGGGGTAACCAAATGGGCCGGGTTGCTAGGGAGGGTAGAGTCACATGGGGTAACCAAATTGGCCCGGTTGCTAGGGAGGGTAGAGTCACATGGGGTAACCAAATTGGCCCGGTTGCTAGGGAGGGTAGAGTCACATGGGGTAACCAAATTGGCCCGGTTGCTAGGGAGGGTAGAGTCACATGGGGTAACCAAATGGGCCGGGTTGCTAGGGAGGGTAGAGTCACATGGGGTAACCAAATTGGCCCGGTTGCTAGGGAGGGTAGAGTTACATGGGGTAACCAAATTGGCCCGGTTGCTAGGGAGGGTAGAGTCACATGGGGTAACCAAATTGGCCCGGTTGCTAGGGAGGGTAGAGTCACATGGGGTAACCAAATTGGCCCGGTTGCTAGGGAGGGTAGAGTTACATGGGGTAACCAAATTGGCCCGGTTGCTAGGGAGGGTAGAGTCACATGGGGTAACCAAATTGGCCCGGTTGCTAGGGAGGGTAGAGTCACATGGGGTAACCAAATTGGCCCGGTTGCTAGGGAGGGTAGAGTCACATGGGGTAACCAAATTGGCCCGGTTGCTAGGGAGGGTAGAGTTACATGGGGTAACCTCCTCGTGGTCGCTATAATGTGATTCGCTCTCGGTGGGGTACCCAGATTGAGGCGAGTCACTACGCCACCACAAGTACTTGGGAATTGGGCACAAATTTAGGAGAAAAGCTCAAGCTTTCGATTCAAAAGAACCATATCAAAAGAGTCATTTGTTCGGGAACAGGAATACACTGATATTTGTGTTCGTTTATTTCACTTTCATTAAAAGGGAAGTCTCACTTTCTTTGTGTCCTTAAACTATAGTGTGTAATTTCAGTAGCGTGTCCTACTCCCATGACGGGGATCGCTGGTTCGAATCCCGCTCGTGGTGGGTCGAGTAGGACCGGTGGCACACAAAAATTAGCAAAAATTACTTACATTTGTAAAAGTAAGACTCTGAGTAAATGTTAGTTTTGTTTGCCCATGCGAAACTCAAAGCTGATGTTCTGGGTGCTCACTGGCTTTCATTGGTCATAAAAACAGGTAGTCCCGCCCCAAACTCTCCCCATTGGTCAAAAGTTGACATTTCAGACCGCTCAAACAAACTGAGAAATGTTTCGTCATACACACGCCACCAATTACTTCCTCACGGATAACTGTGAACATTAAACTGAGATGTTTTAACACCTTTGAATCACACTCATTTAACGATCATGAGTTCTGAAGCAACTAGAGCTCATAATGAAACATCTTCACTGCAAACACTCCCTGAAGTCACTTTAATAAGCTGCAGCTGCATATGTATATTTATATTTATATCAATGATACTCTCTTCAGCACAGTTAAAGTGTACTGACAGCAGGATCTGCATTCCCTAGGCAACCCAAAATATATTTATAAAACTGTCAATCACTGCGGGCGGACAATTAATTAGAGAGGGAGAGAAGTGGGCGGAGCAGGGAGGCTTGCCTGTATATTTGATTGACAGGTTGATGTAAACCATTAGTGGAATGAAAAAGAGGACACAGTTCGGTCACACCAAGAGAAAATAACATAATGGTGTGTGTGCGAGAGAGAGAGAAAGTTTGTGTGTGTGTGTGTGTGTGTGTGTGTGTGTGTGTGTGTGCGAGAAAGAGAGAAAGTGTGTGTGAGTGTGTGTGTGTGTGTGTGTGTGAGTGTGTGTGTGTGCGAGAGAGAGAGAAAGTTTCTGTGTGTGTGTGTGTGTGTGTGTGTGTGTGTGTGTGTGTGTGCGAGAAAGAGAGAAAGTGTGTGTGAGTGTGTGTGTGTGTGTGTGTGTGTGTGTGTGTGAGTGTGTGTGTGCGAGAGAGAGAGAAAGTTTGTGTGTGTGTGTGTGTGTGTGTGTGCGAGAGAGAGAGAAAGTGTGTGTGTGTGTGTATGTGTGTGTGTATGTATATGTGTGTGTGTGTGTGTGAGAGTGTGTGTTTGAGTGTGTGTGTGTGTGAGAGTGTGTGTGTGTGCGAGAGAGAGAGAAAGTGTGTGTGTGTGTGTGTGTGTGCGGTTTTATTGAGCACTTCTCAGTAGAACATTTCTTTCCTCGCCGGGTTTTGTGCGCGCAAACGTCAATTCAACTCGGCAGGTCAACTCTGAGAACATTTATGACACAAACGCATGAAAGCATGAGTTCAGAGGTCAAACATGATGGAAACCGAGATCATTCGAGTCTGATATTTCACAGCAAACAATCAGTGAGTTCATCAGGACAGAGAGAGAGAGAGCTATGACATCACAATCACATCAGATCTATGACATCACAATCACATCTGAAGGCAAGGCAAGTTTATTTATATAGCACATTTCATACACAGTGGTAATTCAAAGTGCTTTACATAGTAGAAATTAAAAAGAAAAAAACAAGAATAATAAAATAAGAATAATTAAAACAGTTTAGAATTAAAAACATCTTTGTGTGTCTTGTGAACACACAAGACACACAAAACTACACAAGTATGTCGGCACTTCTTCAATTCTGCAGTATGTACATGTGACACATGAAGTTAAATATACTTTATATGTTTATAAAAGATGTCAGTATACATGTATGTTGTTGACTGTATTTCTGCACTATGGTGATTTTAATCTGTTATTTGTTTTCTTCGGGGTAAAAACTACCGAAACGTTCCGGATGCAGAACAACACCCATCTATAAATGAATTTCAAGCTCAACTTGTGATATCAACGTGTCTGACCTCGGACCATCACTTCATTATCACATCTACACAGGTGTGGCACTGTCACGAAACACACAAAACAGCCGCTCGACTCTGTTCAACTTCACCTTCCAGTTTCAGATGATGAATGAACCAGAAGAAACAATCATTACAAAAAAGTACGAGGAGTTACAGTTTGACATTTTTGTCCCGGTTTGGCTTCGTGAAGACATCACTAATAAAGATGCCCCATCAGGTGATAAGCATAAGCCCCGCCCCTTACCTGAGCCTGCCCTCTGCTGGGACCTCGTGGGGCGGATGGTCACATCGCAGTCGAGACTCCGCCTCCAACAGATACACGAACACACACTCCTGCGGAAACACACAGCGACAACAAGAGGAGCACGTCAGAACACACACTCGAGACGCAGCGATTACAGTCTGATCTATAATACACACACACACTCATTTATGTGTGTGTGTGTGTGTGTGTGAGTGCATGCGTATATGTGTGTGTGTGTGTGTGTGTGTGAGTGTGTGCGTGTGTGTGCATGTGTGTGTGTGGCGTGCGCATGTGTGTGTGTAGCGTGCGCATGTGTGTGTGCATGTGTGTGTGTGGCGTGTGCATGTGTGTGTGTGTGGCGTGTGTGTGTGTGTGGCGTGTGCATGTGTGTGTGCATGTGTGTGTGGCGTGTGCGTGTCTGTGCGTGTGTGTGATTGTGCGCATGTGTGTGTGTGTGTGTGCGTGCGTGCGCGTGCGTGCGTGTGTGCATTCGTGTGTGCACGTTCATGTGTGAGTGCATTCGTGTGCGTGTGTGTGCGCGCGTGCGTGTGTGTGCGTGCGCGCATGTGCGTGTGCGCGCGTGTGTGTGCGTGTGCGCGTGTGCGTGTGTGTGTGTGAGCGCGTGCGTGTGTGTGCGTGCGCGCGCGTGTCTTACCACATTTGGCAGGACGGCTCGCAGCACGTCTTTAATGGTCGCCTGAAGACTGTTGATGTCGACAACGGAGGCCAACTGCAGCAATGCATCCTGGGAAAATAATAAAACAGACGCAGTTAAATAAACACATAAATAAATCAGTCATCATGTCCGCACAGCATCTGAAAGGTCAAAGGTTAATGAAGCCTCTTTAAGAACCGATTAAAATGAGTTTAACCCTCAATGTCACGACATAAAGGCAATTAATGATGTCCCCGCGGCCTCGTGTCTCTCGTTCTCTCGCAAACGCTCATCCTTCATCTTCCTCAGAAGCTGTGGGGGTGGGGAGGTTTGACCTTTAACCTCCAGCAAACTTACCCCGTCAGCGCGGCTCATTAGCGATTTCACTTAACCCAGGAAATCGATCACAGGAAGCGTCGTTAACCCGCAAACGAGAGTGAGTCACAGAGAAAGATGCGTTCAGCAAACAAACAGTTTGAACTGTGAGATGCTGCAAACTTAAATACACTTTCAGACGGGTCAGATACAAACTTCCTTGTTCACGCGTCAGCTGGATTGAATCTCGTATGACGAGGAATAACGGTTGCGGTTGTGTTCGAGACAGGCGATCAGTAATGAATACAACACTTCAGACGTCTCTGGGGTTGAACGCACTTATCTTTAAACAGAAAACATTAAGGGTCGTTCAATACCCACAGCGTTCATCTAAATGAGTGATATTTATGTGTGTAATATTATTGTTTATTTATTTATTTATTTTTGGTTTCTAACTGCATATTCAGTTATTATGCATTGAAATATTTACGTGTGTTTGCATTTAAAATGTAATTAACACAATTAAGGAGGTTTATAACGATGATTTGTGTGTTTTCACTGCAACCCCAAAAATGCAGCAAATTGCATCACAAAATTAGAAAAGTGTCGTGAAGTCCTGCTGAGACTGACAGGTGACTCGCTCCACCTCCATTATTCAGAGGAACGGCACTTCACAATAAAAGACCAGATCAGAGAAATAACTCGAAAAAGAGAAATTAACAATAAAAACAGGAAAAAACTGAAAAACTCTTATTGTGGCTTTTACTGTTTTACTAATAAAAAAAAAACACACACACACACACACACACACACACACTCAAACACACACACACTCACTCAAACACACACACTCACACACACAAACACACACACTCAAACACGCACACACACACTCACACACACTCACTCACTCACACACACACACACACACTCACTCAAACACACACACTCACACACACACACACACACACACTCAAACACACACACACACACACACACTCACTCAAACACACACACACTCTCAAACACACACACACACACACTCACTCAAACACACACACACACACACACACACACACACACTCAAACACTCAAACACACACACACACACTCTCACTCAAACACACACACACACACACACACTCACTCAAACACACACACACACACACTCACTCAAACACACACACACTCACTCAAACACACACACACACACACACACTCAAACACACACACACTCACTCAAACACACACACACACACACACACTCAAACACACACCCACTCTCACTCAAACACATACACACTCACACACACAAACACGCACACACACTCAAACACACACACGCACACACACTCAAACACACACACACTCTCACTCAAACACATACACACACACAAACACGCACACACACTCAAACACACACACACACACTCACACTCACTCACACTCACTCACTCACACACACTCACATACACACACTCACTCACACAGACACACACACTCACACACACACACACTCACTCACTCACACACACACACACACTCACACACACTCACACACACACACACACACACTCACACACACACACACACACTCACACACACACACACACACACACACACTCACACACACACACACACACACACACACACTCACACTCACTCACACACACACACTCACACACACACACTCACACACACACAATTCATCTGTTCATTCTGTGTCTGAAATGTGAATAATTTCTGTCGAGACCTCATCATGAAAATCTATCCCTCTCTCTCTCTCTCTCTCTCTCTCTCTCTCTCTCTCTCTCTCTCTCTCTCCCTCTCTCTCTCTCTGTCTATCTCCCTCTCTCTGTCTCTCTCTGATGGTTGTCCAGGACATACAGACTCAGAGGACGGAGAATAGTGCAATCAGAGACCTTCAGTAAAGTAACAGAGAGTACTTCACATTATGTAAATCTCTCAAAACAATAAATCATTGGAATATGGATGGCGTATACAGACATTGCAACATAAAAAGTGCTACCAATGCACCCAATTCCCAAACAAATGACTCTTATGAACCGGTTCTCTTCAGTGAATCACATCAGTCGGATGAATCTGGAAGTGATGACTTCCCTCATGTTCCACCCAAAATCTCTTGATTCCTATATTTACTCATAAGAATCGTCATTGAAACTGTTAATAAAGTGGAATCGTTAAATTCTTTATGACATACATATTATCGGACACATTTCAGCACTTGTGCTCTTGTGTCTGTTATATCATGAAATGTCCTCTAGGATAAAAGCATCTCCCGTCTCCGCTAGTCTCTGTAATCCCTCTTCCCGTGCAGCAGCATTAGTGCGACTGTAAGATGACACTGATCTCTGTGTGTGGTCTTAAAGCATTATTACCCACAAGCCCCTGGGGTTAAGGTCAAATTGTGTTATTATAGCTTTTCAAATTAACTAAAAGAACAAAATCTGCGTTGATGCGAGACATTTAACATTTAAACACAGCAGAGCTTCAAAGGAAGGAAGGAAGGAAATGAAGAAAGGAAGGAAGGAAATGAAGAAAGAAAGGAAGGAAGGAAATGAAGAAAGAAATGAAGGAAGGAAGGAAATGAAGAAAGAAAGGAAAGAAGGAAGGAAATGAAGAAAGAAATGAAGGAAGGAGGAAATGAAGAAAGAAAGAAAGAAAGGAATTGAAGAAAGAAAGGAAGGAAGGAAGGAAGGAAATTAAGAAAGAAAGGAAATTAAGAAAGAAAGGAAATGAAGAAAGGAAATGAAGAAAGAAAGGAAGGAATTTAAGAAAGAAAGAAAGGAAATGAAGAAAGGAAGGAAGGAAGGAAATTAAGAAAGAAAGAAAGGAAATGAAGAAAGAAAGGAAGGAAGGAAATGAAGAAAGAAAGGAAGGAAATGAAGAAAGGAAGAAAGGAAGGAAGGAAGGAAATGAAGAAAGGAAGGAAGGAAGGAAGGAAGGAAGGAAGGAAGGAAATGAAGAAAGGAAGAAAGGAAGGAAGGAAGGAAATGAAGAAAGAAAGGAAGGAAGGAAAGAAGGAAATGAAGAAAGGAAGGAAATGAAGAAAGGAAGGAAGGAAGGAAGGAAATGAAGAAAGGAAGGAAGGAAGGAAATGAAGAAAGGAAGGAAATGAAGAAAGAAAGGAAGGAAGGAAATGAAGAAAGGAAGGAAGGAAATGAAGAAAGAAAGGAAGGAAAGGAAGAAATTAAGGAAGGAAGGAAATGAAGAAAGGAAGGAAGGAATTGAAGAAAGAAATGAAGAAAGGAAGGAAATTAAGAAAGAAAGGAAGGAAGGAAAGAAGGAAATGAAGAAAGGAAGGAAGGAAATGAAGAAAGGAAGGAAGGAATTGAAGAAAGAAAGGAAGGAAGGAAATGAAGAAAGGAAGGAAGGAAATGAAGAAAGAAAGGAAGGAAGGAAGGAAATGAAGAAAGGAAGGAAATGAAGAAAGGAAGGAAGGAAATGAAGAGAGAAAGGAAGGAAATGAAGAAAGAAAGGAAGGAAGGAAATGAAGAAAGGAAGGAAGGAAAGAAGGAAATGAAGAAAGGAAGGAAGGAAATGAAGAAAGAAAGGAAGGAAATGAAGAAAGAAAGGAAGGAAATGAAGAAAGGAAGGAAATGAAGAGAGAAAGGAAGGAAATGAAGAAAGAAAGGAAGGAAGGAAGGAAATGAAGAAAGGAAGGAAGGAAAGAAGGAAATGAAGAAAGGAAGGAAGGAAATGAAGAAAGGAAGGAAATGAAGAAAGAAAGGAAGGAAGGAAGGAAATGAAGAAAGAAAGGAAGGAAGGAAATGAAGAAAGGAAGGAAGGAAATGAAGAAAGGAAGGAAGGAAATGAAGAAAGAAAGGAAGGAAGGAAGGAAGGAAGGAAGGAAGGAAGGAAATGAAGAAAGAAAGGAAGGGAGGAAGGAAATGAAGAAAGAAAGGAAGGAAGGAAGGAAGGAAATGAAGAAAGAAAGGAAGGGAGGAAGGAAGGAAGGAATTGAAGAAATAAAGGAAGGAAGGAAGGAAATGAAGAAAGGAAGGAAATGAAGAAAGGAAGGAAAGAAAGAAGGAAGGAAATGAAGAAAGGAAGGAAGGAAATGAAGAAAGGAAGAAAGGAAGGAAATGAAGAAAGAAAGGAAGGAAGGAAAGAAGGAAGGAAATGAAGAAAGGAAGGAAATGAAGAAAGAAAGGAAGGAAATGAAGAAAGAAAGGAAGGAAGGAAGGAAATGAAGAAAAGAAGGAAGGAAGGAAATGAAGAAAGAAAGGAAGGAAGGAAGGAAATGAAGAAAGAAAGGAAGGAAATGAAGAAAGAAAGGAAGGAAGGAAAGAAGGAAGGAAATGAAGGAAGGAAGGAATTGAAGAAAGAAAGGAAGGAAGGAAGGAAATGAAGAAAGGAAGGAAGGAAGGAAATGAAGAAAAGAAGGAAGGAAGGAAATGAAGAAAGAAAGGAAGGAAATGAAGAAAGGAACGAAGGAAATGAAGAAAGAAAGGAAGGAAATGAAGAAAGGAAGGAAATGAAGAAAGGAAGGAAGGAAGGTAATGAAGAAAGGAAGGAAGGAAATGAAGAAAGAAAGGAAGGAAGGAAAGAAGGAAGGAATTGAAGAAAGGAAGGAAGGAAGGAAATGAAGAAAGAAAGGAAGGAAGGAAAGAAGGAAGGAATTGAAGAAAGGAAGGAAGGAAGGAATTGAAGAAAGAAAGGAAGGAAGGAAAGAAGGAAGGAATTGAAGAAAGGAAGGAAGGAAGGAAGGAAGGAAATGAAGAAAGAAAGAAAGGAAGGAAATGAAGAAAGGAAGGAAGGAAGGATGAACAGAAGGAAATGAAGAAAGAAAGGACGGAAATGAAGAAAGGAAGGAAATGAAGAAAGGGAGGAAGGAAAGAAAGAAGGAAGGAATTGAAGAAAGGAAGGAAGGAAGGAATTGAAGAAAGAAAGGAAGGAAGGAATTGAAGAAAGGAAGGAAGGAAGGAAATGAAGAAAGAAAGGAAGGAAGGAAGGAAGGAAATGAAGAAAGAAAGGAAGGAAGGAAATGAAGAAAGGAAGGAAGGAAGGATGAACAGAAGGAAATGAAGAAAGAAAGGACGGAAATGAAGAAAGGAAGGAAATGAAGAAAGGGAGGAAGGAAAGAAAGAAGGAAATGAAGAAAGAAAGGAAGGAAGGAAGGAAATGAAGAAAGAAAGGAAGAAAGGAAAGAAATAAAGAACGAAGGAAATGAAGAAATGAAGAAAGGAAGGAAGGAAGGAAATGAAAAAAGAAAGGAAGGAAGGAATGAAATGAAGAAAGAAAGGAAGGAAGGAAGGAAGGAAGGATGAACAGAAGGAAATGAAGAAAGAAAGGAAGGAAATGAAGGAAGGAAGGAAATGAAGAAAGGAAGGAAGGAAGGAAGGAAGGAAATGAAGAAAGGAAATGAAGAAACGAAGGAAGGAAATGAAGAAAGAAAGGAAGGAAGGAAAGAAGGAAGGAATTGAAGAAAGGAAGGAAGGAATTGAAGAAAGAAAGGAAGGAAGGAAATGAAGAAAGGAAGGAAGGAAGGAAATGAAGAAAGAAAGGAAGGATGAACAGAAGGAAATGAAGAAAGAAAGGACGGAAATGAAGAAAGGAAGGAAATGAAGAAAGGGAGGAAGGAAAGAAAGGGAGGAAGGAAAGAAAGAAGGAAATGAAGAAAGAAAGGAAGGAAGGAAGGAAATGAAGAAAGAAAGGAAGGAATTGAAGAAAGAAAGGAAGGAAGGAAATGAAGAAAGGAAGGAAGGAAGGAAATGAAGAAAGAAAGGAAGGATGAACAGAAGGAAATGAAGAAAGAAAGGACGGAAATGAAGAAAGGAAGGAAATGAAGAAAGGGAGGAAGGAAAGAAAGAAGGAAATGAAGAAAGAAAGGAAGGAAGGAAGGAAGGAAGGAAATGAAGAAAGGAAATGAAGAAACGAAGGAAGGAAATGAAGAAAGAAAGGAAGGAAGGAAAGAAGGAAGGAATTGAAGAAAGGAAGGAAGGAATTGAAGAAAGAAAGGAAGGAAGGAAATGAAGAAAGGAAGGAAGGAAGGAAATGAAGAAAGAAAGGAAGGAAGGAAATGAAGAAAGGAAGGAAGGAAGGAAATGAAGAAAGAAAGAAAGGAAGGAAGGAAGGAAGGAAGGAAATGAAGAAAGAAAGAAAGGAAGGAAGGAAGAAAATTAAGAAAGAAAGGAAGGAAGGAAGGAAATGAAGAAAGAAAGGAAGGAAGGAAGGAAATGAAGAAAGGAAGGAAGGAAGAAAATGAAGAAAGAAAGGAAGGAAGGAAGGATGAACAGAAGGAAATGAAGAAAGAAAGGACGGAAATGAAGAAAGGAAGGAAGGAAGGAAAGAAATAAAGAACGAAGGAAATGAAGAAAGGAAGGAAGGAAGGAAATGAAAAAAGAAAGGAAGGAAGGAAGGAAATGAAGAAAGAAAGGAAGGAAGGAAGGAAGGATGAACAGAAGGAAATGAAGAAAGAAAGGAAGGAAATGAAGAAAGGAAGGAAGGAAATGAAGAAAGGAAGGAAGGAAATGAAGAAAGAAAGGAAGGAAGCAAATGAAGAAAGAAAGGAAGGAAGGAAGGAAATGAAGAAAGAAAGGAAGGAAATGAAGAAAGGAAGGAAGGAAATGAAGAAAGAAAGGAAGAAAGGAAGGAAGGAAATGAAGAAAGAAAGGAAGGAAGGAAGGAAGGAAATGAAGAAAGAAAGGAAGGAAGGAAGGAAATGAAGAAAGAAAGGAAGGAAGAAAATGAAGAAATGAAGAAAGGAAGGAAGGAAATGAAGAAAGAAAGGAAGGAAGGAAATGAAGAAAGAAAGGAAGAAAGGAAGGAAGGAAATGAAGAAAGAAAGGAAGGAAGGAAAGAAGGAAGGAAATGAAGAAAGAAAGGAAGGAAGGAAGGAAGGAAGGAAGGAAATGAAGAAAGAAAGGAAGGAAGGAAAGAAGGAAGGAAATGAAGAAAGAAAGGAAGGAAGGAAGGAAAGAAAGAAGGAAGGAAATGAAGAAAGGAAGGAAGGAAGGAAATGAAGAAAGAAAGGAAGGAAGGAAGGAAATGAAGAAAGAAAGGAAGGAAGGAAGGAAGGATGAACAGAAGGAAATGAAGAAAGGAAGGAAGGAAATGAAGAAAGAAAGGAAGGAAGGAAGGAAATGAAGAAAGAAAGGAAGGAAGGAAGGAAGGAAAGAAAGAAGGAAGGAAATGAAGAAAGAAAGGAAGTATGGAAGGAAAGAAAGAAGGAAGGAAATGAAGAAAGGAAGGAAGGAAATGAAGAAAGGAAGGAAGGAAATGAAGAAAGAAAGGAAGGAAGGAAATGAAGAAAGAAAGGAAGAAAGGAAAGAAAGAAGGAAGGAAATGAAGAAAGGAAGGAAGGAATGAAATGAAGAAAGAAAGGAAGGAAATGAAGAAAGAAAGGAAGAAAGGAAGGAAGGAAATGAAGAAAGAAAGGAAGGAAGGAAGGAAATGAAGAAAGAAAGGAAGGAAGGAAGGAAAGAAAGAAGGAAGGAAATGAAGAAAGAAAGGAAGGAAGGAAAGAAAGAAGGAAGGAAATGAAGAAAGGAAGGAAGGAAGGAAGGAAGGAAGGAAGGAAAGAAAGAAGGAAGGAAATGAAGAAAGAAAGGAAGGAAGGAAATGAAGAAAGAAAGGAAGGAAGGAAATGAAGAAAGAAAGGAAGGATGAACAGAAGGAAATGAAGAAAGGAAGGAAGGAAAGAAAGAAGGAAGGAAGGAAGGAAGGAAATGAAGAAAGAAAGGAAGGAAGGAAAGAAAGAAGGAAGGAAATGAAGAAAGGAAGGAAGGAATGAAATGAAGAAAGAAAGGAAGGAAATGAAGAAAGAAAGGAAGGAAGGAAGGAAATGAAGAAAGACAGGAAGGAAGTCAGGAAGGATGAACAGAAGGAAATGAAGAATGAACGGAAGGAGGAAGTTAGGAAGAAAATGAGGATGGCAGGAATGAATAAAAGGAAGGGGGAAGAAAGTAAAAAGAAGAAAGACACTTTGACACATTGTTACTGAGAACAAATCTGTCACAGACACCCGTCATGCATACATAATGAGAATTATTAATTTATAAAAACAGAATTCCAATTTCCACATTCATGATAAAGTGTGTGTGCATGAAATTAGCATATATATTACAGCCATCTATTCCAGCAGCATATATGAAATACAGTCATCAAAACCACAACAACAAAAGAAACTCCTGAAGAACAGAGACATGACGGATGTGTGCAGAATCTAATTAGCTACAATGACAACGATGTTTCCTGGAAATTGATTTGAGCTCATCTGATTGGTCCGATTAATTTAAGCGTGTATATATATCTGACTCACACGTGATAAATGACCGTGACCGGTAAATCAGAGAGACGTGCTGAAGATCTGAAACGCTTGAAGATAAATGAAGGTTTTCAGAATCTCAAACGGACAGAACCGGACACTTTCTTAATCAGTAGCTCTCGTTCTGTCTGTCAGACGTTTCATTTTTATCTCTCTCTCACTTGCACTTTTTCAACGAGACAAAAACGAAAAGAAAAAAAAAAATTACATGTGCATAAGTATTCACACCCTTTGCCATGACACTCAAAATTCAGCTTGGGTGCTCAATCATCATCCTTGAGATGTTTGTACAACTTGACTGGAGTCCACCTGTGGTAAATTCAGTTGATTGGACATGATTTGGAAAGGCACACACCTGTCTATATAAGGTCCCACAGTTAACAGTGCATGTCAGAGCACAAACCAAGCCATGAAGTCCAAGGAATTGTCTGTAGATCTCCGAGAACGGATTGCGTTGAGTCACAGATCTGGGAAAGGGTACAGAAGCATGTCTGCAGCATTGAAGGTTTCAATGAGCACAAGGCCTCCATCATCCATTAATGTAAGTTTGGAACCATCGGGACTCTTCCTACAGCTGGCCGCCTGGCCAAACTGAGCGATCAGGGGAGAAGGGCCTTAGTCAGGGAGGTGACCAAGAACCCGATGGTCACTCCGACAGAGCTCCAGTGTTTCTCTGTGGAGAGAGGAGAACCTTCCGGAAGAACAACCATCTCTGCAGCACTCCACCAGTCAGGCCTGTATGGTAGAGCGGCCAGACGGAAGCCACTCCTCAGTAAAAGGCACATGACGGCCCGCCTGGAGTTTGCCAAAAGGCACCTGAAGGACTCTCAGACCATGAGA